>NW_012194879.1:7195-21007 GCF_000504015.1 Erythranthe guttata | reverse complement strand
GATAAAAATCTGATAAAAATTAAAAATAATATTTAGGAGATAAAATTATGATAAAAATTAAAACTATTAATTAACATAATATTTAGGAGATAAAAATTTGATCAAAATCGAAAATAATATTTAAAATAATATTTAGGAGATAAAAAATTGACAAAAATCGAAAATAATATTTAGGAGACAAAAATCTGTTAAAATCGAAAAATAATATTTAGGAAATTATTTTTTAATAAAACTCGAAAACAATATTTAAAATAATATTTAGGAGATATAAATTTGATAAAATTCGAAAATAAAATTTAAAATAATATTTCGGATATAAAAATTTGATAAAAATCGAAAGTAATATTTAAAATAATATTTAGGAGATAAAAATCTAATAAAAATCGAAAATAATATTTAGGAGATAAAAATCTGCTAAAAATCTAAAATAATATTTAAAATTAAATTTAGAAGATATAAATTTGAAAAAAATTCAAAAATAATAATTAAAATAATATTTAGAAGATAAAAATTTGATAAAAATCGAAAATAATATTTAAAATAATATTTAGGAGATAAAAATCTGGTACAAATCAAAAATAATATTTAAGAGATATAATATATCTGATGAAATTCGAAAATAATATTTAAAATAATATTTAGAAGATAAATTTGATAAAAATCGAAAATAATAATTTATATTTTACAAATATGATATTAGGGTTTCTTAGGGTTGCCCTAGCGTTTCTTTCTTTTATTTATAGGATAATGTTAATATATAATATTAAATTAGTAAAAAAGAAAAACATATTTTCTGGTCATATTCATGTAAAATGTATGATATATTAGTATCAAATGATTTATTCTGCAATTTTTTAATATAAATCCTAATTTTATGGCTTAAAATACAAAATTTTCGAAACACCACCAATCATTTAATTATAATAATGGGAAATTTTAAATTAAATTTAACTAAATTCAAATTAAATTAATTACTATTAAAATTAAAATTCAAAAATAAATATTTAGAGTTTCCAAGAAAGTTGATATATTTAGAGAATTTTACTTATGGTAGGATATAAATATATAAATAAAATAATAAAATATTTTTAACTACCTATAATTTTGGAAAATGATGACATGTTTTTTGATGATTTATTTTCAACCCTCAATTTGCCACATATAATGTATACATGTCACCAATTGAAATTCTCAAATATCAAGCAATTAAGGGTAGAATTCAACTTTTATATATTATATAGATGAGTCATGAGTGGCTTGGCTTTAAAATATTAAAATTTACATGTCTATAGTATTTTTATTATGTGGATATATATTTTTTATTATTTTTAATAGTTGGTTAAATATCTTACAATATGATACGATACGATATGGGGAGAAAAACGATACGCCGATATTTTCCGAGTTGATAACCATGTTAGAGAGAACAATTAGTTTTCTTGTATTAAAAGGCGATCCATCGCCTCCATGACCCTCATCCCTTGGCGCGCCAAGTATTTGATGGAAGAGAGGTATGTGAAATTAGCGGAAAAAAAAAAATATATGGGCTATATAATATTGACCAGTTTTTTAGACTTCATTTCATTTTGTTCTGATAAAAGAAGTTCTATGGAAATATTGAAGAAATAAATTATGTTTGTTTGTATTGAGAGGAATGTATTTTGAAAGAAATAGTATTGTTTGTTGGTATTTTAGTGAAAATATTTATCATTATAGTGGTCAAATTATGTGGACAACAGAAAAAACAACTTATGAAATTATTTTTCCAAAATATTGAGAAGTTAGATTTCAAAGCTTAAAATAAGAACATTTTTATTTGTGTAGAAGACATTATAAATTAGGCCGAACTTTGCTCGGAAACGTTCGAAAATATAAGTATAAGCAATTGATTTGACCGCATGCATGAACTTGATAGCTCTAGATATTTATTATTGGCATACTGATTATTGTTAAGTATATATTTTTATACTTTATCGTACCTTTTTATTTGAGCTTTTGGTGTGATTTAACGATAATTGGTGGTTAAAAAGTTGATTTATTGTATTTTAGGTATAAATTGAAGAATTGGAAAAGTTTGAGGTCAAAACTGCAAATTTGGAGAAAATATGGGCCAAAAGTGAAATAATCAAAAATATGCTGAAATTGGCTGAAAACAGGTCCGCACGGCCGTGCCAAAATTAGCCTATTTTTGGCACGGCCGTGCCAAATGCTGAATTTGGGCAGAAGGTTCGGCGATTCTCGCGCGGCCGTGCGAGAATTGCACTGATTTTCGCGCGGCCGTGCCAAATCACGCTGGAGGCAATTTTGGACTTTTAAACACACAAGGAAACCTAGAATCATCTACCAAGTTGGGACATCTATTTAAGCCCAAACCAAGCACGAATCAAGGGGAACTTTCGAACACAATCTTGGAGCGAGAGAACGAAGAATCGAAGACGGAGAATTGACAAATCTTCATCATAATTCTTCTTTCACCTATCTTTTCTTAATCTATGACTTTTATTACGTTTATTATGTTTTTCGTCATGATTAGCTAAGTTGTTAATCTAGGATTTTGTTGGAACCCTATGTGGGGATTGTGAACCCGTTTTCTTGAGATTATGCAATTATGATTTTATGATTATTTCTTCTACTTGTTATGATTGTTAGTGCATGAACTTGATCAATTTATGTGCTTTATCTGTGATTATTGGGATTGACTCGACAGAGCTATTTTGATAATTAGACGGTAAGTAGAAGAGCCTTCGAGTAGTTTTCACCGGATGAGTGTGTCAATTGCATGTGGTGTCGTAGACATACAGATATCACCTTAGGTAGCCATTTACGAGACTTGTTAGTTAATGCTTTATTCATAATTTGTTTGCATAGACATATAGTGAACCGTTTATGAATAATAGACTCATAATACACGCGACAGCGGGTTATGAGTAAATTAGTGTCTCGGGTTAATAATCATGAATCATATATTTCATAATTGAGGGGTTTTGGGTGAGCAATTCTTGCATAGGGGGAAGATAAAATCCTAGATCCGTTTTATATTGATATTTTCTTTTGATTCTTTGCTTTCTTAATTATTTTAATTGTTTAATTGATTTAATTCGACAAACTTGCGTAGGCTGGATAAAAATCATAGTTGTTAGAATTTGGTACTTAGGATTAGATAATTTACGTATTCCCTGTGGGATCGACATCCGACTCTCACGAGTCCACTTTTACTACTTGTTTGCGATACGTGCACTTGCGTGTTAGGTAGTTAGCACCCAACAATTATGTCGACGAACTTTTAAATGCGAATCCCCATGCCGCAAGCCCCTTAATTTGACACAAGAATTTACTTAATACAACTTCCCCATTTAGTGAAATAAGGAATCATACCCCAGACAAATTATCAAACCTTAAATGAAATATTTATGCATGAATACTTAAAAAAAAAATTATTGTAATCATCTTTTCTAATTTATAATAGACATATGGCCACTTATTATGGATGGGTTAATATAATTTCTCGGAGCGAAACTCTGTAACTAATTTAACATTAATGTAAAACTAAAATGATTCTCATTCCACTATTGATTTTATATAGTTTCAAAAAATTGGGAAATCTTCGTTCTATATCTTAGATTTTTATTTAGATATAATAGATTTAAAATAATGTAGCATCTTGTAATCTATAACAGTGTATCTAATTCTACTTCACAACCCATGCTTCTAATAATCCAATTTGTTGTTGAAATAAATAATTGAGTTTTAATTAAAATGGCCTGACTTTGATTAATAAACTATAAGTGACCTATATCAGACAATACAATATGCACAGTCACACTTAATATTTCAAGGATTGCCGACTAATACCTATATATATATATATATATATATATATGAATAAAACTCGTATCTTTTCAACAACAAACTCAGCATGTATATTTAGTTGCTTGTTAGCGGTAATTAATATGAAACTCAAATTAGGGATTCTAATTGCTCTATTGCCTATGTTGGCTCGAACCATTAGTGCTCAAATTCGGCTATGTATACTCTTACGGCCTTACCTGGTTCACAATTTCCTTTACCAATATTTTGTTCTCCTCCAACACCAACACCACGTAGGTCTCAGCCACCACCATCACCACCTCCACCTCCTCCTCCGCCGCGTCTTTGCTCAATATTACCTCTCCCAATAATTTGCCCATCCCCACCAGCACCACCACCACCACCTTCACTAACTCCACCTCAACGTCCACGTCTTTTCACAATATTACCTCTCCCAATATTGTGCTTATCCCCACCACCACCACCCGTTCTTTGATTGATCTATATAATAAACCTCTGTCACACTAAAATGTGTCATTCCTGCCTTCCAACCCTCCATTTCTATAATAATAAATTTTCTATGCACGTTAAATAATAAATATCCTTGTTAAGTAGTAATCTTTCTTCGATAGTAAGTGTCCAAAAATCATATCGACATGCCTAGCAACCTTCTTCATGATACAAAGTTTTTACACATGAAAATCGCATCTTTTAACTCCATATGACATCAAAATTTGTAGTCGTAGACAATGTTATTTGTATGGGACGAACTAATTAATTTTAGATGATGCTTGGACTGTGTTGATGTAGTTGTACTCGTTATATGTAATATAAATAACATTGTGCGTCGTCATGGAAAATTTGATCATCTTAATTATTACTTCTTAATTTATTATATGTTGTGTTATGGATATTTACCACACATTGCACGCGTTAATAACGATGTTATACATAAATATGTTCCACACATGTGACATAATTGTTAGACAATACAGTGCTCATTCGAATGTCTAAATAGTTCATATTGTTTATTTTGTACAACATATTATCTCTCTTAAATATCATTTATTTTGGCCCCATTTGGTTAATAAGATTAACCAAGATTAACTAAATAGTAAGGTTTAGTTTGATGTTTGGTTACCCCTACTATTTTCCGGGTCGACCTGCCAAAATAGTTTTGTCATGACTTTTTTTAGCTAATTGGACCTTGAGAGCTCAAATAAAATTATTGTGCTATGATTAGATACATTAACAACAAAATTGTCCTTCTACATTTCATCTATTTATTACAATAACATATTCAATTATTTTTTTTGACAAATAATAAATATAAAATAAAAATAAATAAATAAATATTTTATTTCGAAAAGAATCGAAAAATATTTTTTTCTGAAAAAAATTCGAAAAATATAAAAAAATAAAAAAAATCGGAGAAAATTTATTATTTTTTTTCGAAAAATTATTTTTTTGATAAAAAATATTGAAAAAAAATAATTATAAATCGGAAAAAAAATCGAAATATAATTTTTTATTTATTTCCGAAAAAAATAATTTTTGTTTTTCGAATAATAAAATAAATATCCGAAAAACTGAAGAAAAAGCAATTCCGAAAAAAAAATTCTGAAAAAAATAGAAAAGTAAAAATAGTTTTTTTTCGAATTATTTTTTAAAATAAATCGGAAAAAAAATCGAAAAATAATTTTTTTTTTTCGAAAAAATTAAAAACATAATTTTTTCAATGTTTTTTTTTCGAAAAATATAAATATATCGGAAAAACTGAAGAAGACAAAAATTTCGAAAAAGTAAAAAAAATATTTGTTTCGAAAAAAAATGAAAAATAACAAAATATAACTATTAAAAAAGAAGAAGGAAAAACTATGCACAATAAGAAAGGGTAATTCTGTCATTTTCATATAATTGGGTTGATGTTAAGAAAACAAAACATCAAATAGTATTACATAATCGTGAGATAAAGAAATTCTAAATTTGATAACAAACATCTTATAAAATAATAGGCCTATTATTCTATGACATTCACATTGCCTGACTCAAAATATTACCATTTATTTCCAACCTTTGATCACATTTTCATATGAATTACAGAAACATCAATGAAGGTTTCATAAAATGGTATATTATATGTCTAGCCCAAAAAACTATAAGATATAGGGGTCATACTAATGATAAGCTCAAGCCCATATCCCTTTGAAAGAAGGCGCACTTGGGTTTAATCAAAAATTAATTAGTCAAACTATTATTATAATGAAGAGTATAAATGCTTCTTATTTTTTCATGCAATGAGAAAAAAACGATTCTCAAAATAAAATTGGTAGGAAAGTTTGTATGCAACTTACCATATGGATGTGAATGCACTGGTAATTTTTTCATCTATTCTATTCACACAAATGACGCACTGTCTCCATTATGCGTCTTAGTTTTTGGCAATGACTTGTGAAAAGACGTAGGGGAGAAAATTGCAAAGAAATATTTCATTATATTTTTAGAATATACATCAACAGAGAAAATCGTATGACTTGTTCATGAGTATTTGTTTCTTCTAATAAGTGTATTTTCTTTTTTAGTTCCATACATGATTATATTTTTCTCATTCATTATATGTATATGATATATGGTTGTTGCACCTTCATCATTTATTAATTAAGTAGCTTATGAAGCTAAGGATAAAATAAAATCTTATTTAAGATACACACTTACCCCTCCAACTAATATTAGAGAAAAAAAATTAAATTATAACTTGTTATTTGAAAATTAAAATGTCCTCTTGTAATGATTAAAACACGTAAAAGTTAAACTAATTACTAATGGAATCAAATTCAAATGTATTTTAGAAGTTCAAACAAATTTAGAACAAACTTGTACTATCTGAATTTGCCTTGTCTCAATTAAATTTCACCCTTGTACATCATTTAGTTATTTGAATGGTAATATTTAATACCATTCATTAAACTATGAGATATAAACGACCTAAATATTAAAAATCTATTAGCCCCTTGGATGCATGAAAAATTCTAAACATACGCGTTTCCGCGCTTGCTATATGTTTCAGAAACCGAAACTCTATAACACCAATCTGAAATGTTAATGGTTTGTTTCCATAAATACTTAAAAGTTTGGGGATATTTCTAGTAATCATAAAAAAATAGAAATAAGTTTCCACCAAGTAAGATCCGGAATTTATCTCAAATAGCATTGTGTACCATTCATTTTTTTTTTTAAATCTGTCCCATATATAATTTGTGGACTGATAATAAGATGGACCTGTAGATTGCATATAATTTGTGGATACATATCCACAAATTATGGAAATACCCTTCTACTTTTTTTTTTTTTGATATTTACACGTTTCATATTCCTTTATCTATTTTTTTTTAAGATAAAGGGATTTCCCTTGTCCGTTTCCCGTTTATCAATGTCTGCATTCCCGTGTCAGTGCGCTACATATGTAGCCCTTTTAAAAGCGAGTTATTGAAATAGCATATTAAAATTTAGATCTTTGGTTTCATTTACATGCAAGGTCTAAGTAATTATACTTCATAAATCATTGAATTCTAACTAGAAATTCCACCTGTGCGATGGAAAATATATCTTCCTAATTAATATTTTATATATTTTTCTTTGAAGTGAAGAATACTTCAAAAGTATAAAGAAAAAAACAAAAAAAAAAACAAGAAAAAAAAATCGAGACATATTTTCTACTGCAATTAAATCGTATTAATTATCTATTGCAATACATTAAAAAAATTATGTATGACAAATTTGCAATGCATCATTGATGTTTACAATTAGTATCCAATAATATGTATGACGATTTTCTGTTAATCACTGAGCAGATATATATATTCTAAAATTTATTTTGGTATTGCTAATGAAGTTGGCCTTTTTGTTCAGTAGTCCAGAAATTATGTAAAAAACAAGAGAACCTCACTTTCTTTTTACTACCTTCAATCACTTGCAAACAACAAAATAATACAAAGTATAGATGAACTATTTTATTTATTTATTTTGTACTTCTTTTGTGTGTCTAGCTTGCTAAAATAAATCGACAACAACGCCGGAGGTGGTGATGGTGACAGCCGATCCATGTTAGCGGCAAGCAGTGAGCGGAGAATCTAATGAACTCGGCGACACAATCTTGCATGGTCTATTTTGCCTCGTTGACGATCTTTGTATGGCCTAGAAAAATATAACTTATTTATAAGATTCTTTTTTAGCGGACCTGTGTCGGTCGGCTTCTCGTTTCAACTCTCGTTAGTAATTCAAATTGCGGATACTTTTGCAGGGGATATCTTTTGATTCGTTATAGCTGCGTAACATGGACATTGTATTCAAATGGTCAATTATACACAAATATTTTCGAGAAGGGGCCGATAAGAATAAATAAATGTTGAGAGGTTATTTTTTGTAGTATCGGATCATAGATTATTGGGGAGTGGTGGGGTCATGGCCCCCTATAGTTTTATATTGGTTTCGCCACTCAAAATATGAAGTATCGCAGGAAACTGTGATTGAGTTTTGTGATTTTGCTTATGCATTGCGGTCCTATTTAAAGGGCGAAGAAAGTAAATGCAACCTAATTTTTAGGTGAGCGGATGAGGATGACGTTAACGCATTTATAATGAGAGATTTAATGTGTTCCTTTCCGTTTAATTTTTCGATTTTTTTTTTCTTTTTCTATATCCTCCATGTACAAGAAGATACAATATTCGAACACTAAGATAATTGAATGTTTGACCTAATATTATACTCCCCAACTCAATATTTCTCAGTGAAAAAAATATGTGCATTTAACTTGTTACCGAAAAGGGATACAAATATGTATATAGATCGAGAGGGAAAAGACATAAATGTGCCATTGATTGTGTTATGAAACAATGTTTCTATGAAAAATTACTTTACATTATTAATTATGCGTCGTGATACAAATTTGTATTTTTTATATAATAAATGGGGTTCTTTGATATAACCCCCTCAATACTTTTCTTCATAGGGAGAGGCCCAAACTATTTTGCACCATTTGAGAAAAATTCCTTCCAAATTTCAGCCACCCATTTTACCAATTATGCTCATATCACGTCATCAACACTATAACCAATAATGCACATGCCATCTCATCAACCGTTTTTTTTTTATTTTTTAATTTATTTAAAAATAAATAAATTGTTTTTTTTTCGTTTTTTAACATTTTTTTGCTATCAGGTATATTAATCGGCTATGAGATATAAGCATAGTCGATTAAGAATCTGACTATTAAAAATAACAAATCACTACTACAAAATAATAAAAAATCAACTATATTTTACAAAAACAAAAAATATACAAACATTGTAATTGATTTATACAATTGGAATCAATAAACGAAAATTTAAAAAAAAAAATGGAGTTGATCGACCTTAATCGACTACCAGAGCATAGTCGATTAGCTTAATCGATTATTGAAAACCTACGTAGTTGATTAAGGTTCCAGCCTGCACGAATTTCTCTACCCATGTCGTTATCCGCCCGATCCACCAAAAAATCCTAAATCTACCTCCCCATCGTCACCACACCGCCGCCACACCACACTTTGTCAACCAAGTGGGAGTTCGATCTCCTAGTCTCCCAGTTTCAAGAACTGAAATCCTCCATTAACGATTTTACTGAAGAACTCCATTAAAATACAACAACCAGAAAAGAGAGGAAAATAACCATATTGAAGAGAGAAGATGAAGAATCTGGAAATTCATACTTTGTTCCCAACAAACTGTAATCTTGTCAAAATCAACAGAAAATTCTGATAGATCTACTCACACTCATGACATATTTGCAGAAATTAATCTCAATACAAATTGGGTGTTGTTTTTTTCTCTCTTAATTTCTAACGCGATTTATTGTAAGAAAAAATAAAAATAGAAAAAAGATATTAATGTGTATACGGCTTCAATCCCGTTGATGATATGAGTGACGACTTTTTCCATTTGTACAAAGAAGAAGAAGAGGAGGAAAAAGAGAGAGAGAGAGAGAGAGAGAGAGAGCGAGAGAGAGAGAGAGATTTCTGTAGAGAAGAAGAAGGTGAGGAAAAAGGAGTGAGAGAGAGAGTATGTGTGTGTGTGTGTACGTGAAAAGAAAAAGAGGGGGAAAAAGAAGGAGAGAGAAAAAGGAAGAAATTGAGGAAAAATGAGGAGAGAGAGAGAGAGAGAGAGAAAAAAAAAATGTACGTACAAGAAGAAGAGGAGTAGGAAAAGGAGGAGAGATAATGTATTGGACAATTAAGGATAATTTTGGAATTATCAAAATATCATTTGGGTGCAATATTAAGTATACCGAGAAAAGTTTGCAATATGAAATTCAAATTGCATGAATAAAAATATTACAACTTATTTCCACCTTTTGATGACAATTTCATATGAATTACAGAAACATCAATGAAGGTTTAATAAAATGGTATGTGATATGTCTAGCCCAAATAGCTATAAGATATAGGAGTCATACTAATGATAAGCTCAAGCCCATATCCCCTTTGAAAGAAGGCGCACTTGGGTTTAATCAAATATTAATTAGTCAAAATATTATGATAATGAAGAGTATCAATGCTTCTTAATTTTTCATGCAATGAGAAAAAAACGATTCTCAAAATATAATTGGTAGGAAAGTTTGTATGCAACTTACTATATGAATGTGAATGCACTGGTGATTTTTTCATCTATTCTATTCATACAAATGACGCACTGTCTCCATTATGCGTCTTAGTTTTTGGCAATGACTTGTGAAAAGACGTAGGGGAGAAAATCTCACATAAATATTTCATTATATTTTCAGAATATACATCGACAGGGAAAATCCTATGACTTGTTCATGAGTATTTTGTTTCTTCTAATAAGTGTATTTTCTTTTTTTACTTCCATACATGATTATATTTTTCTCATTCTTTATATGTATATGATATATGGTTGTTGCACCTTCATCATTTATTAATTAAGTAGATTATGAAGCTAAGGATAAAATAAAATCTTATTTAAGATACACACTTACCCCTCCAACTAATATTAGAGGAAAAAAATAAACTATAACTTGTTATTTAAAAATTAAAATGTCATCTTGTAATGATTAAAACACGTAAAAGTTAAACTAATTACTAATGGAATCAAACTCAAATGTAATTTTAGAAGTTCAAACACATTTAGAACAAACTTGTACTATGTGAATTTGTCTTGTCTCAATTAGATTGCACCCTTGTACACAATTTAGTTATTTGAATGGTAATATTTAATACCATTCATTAAACTATGAGATATAAACGACGTAAATATTGAAAATCTATTACCCCCTTGGATGCATGAAAAATTCTAAACATACGCGTTTCCGTGCTTGCTATATGTTTTAGAAACTGAAACATTATAACACCTATCTGAAATGTTAATGGTTTGTTTCCATAAATACTTAAAAGTTTTGGTGATATTTCTAGTAATCTTGAAAAATTAGAAATAAGTTTCCACCAAGTAAGATCCGGAATTTATCTCAAATAGCATTGTGTACCATTCATTTTTTTTAAATATGTCCTATATATAATTTGTGGACTGATAATAAGATTAACTTGTGGATTGTATATCATTTGTGGATACATATCCACAAATTATCGAAATACCCTTCAACTTTTTTTTTTTTTTTTGATATTTACATGTTTCATATTCTTTTATCTATTTTTTTAAGACACAGGGATTTCCCTTGTCCGTTTCCCGTTTATCAATGTCTGCATTCTCGTGTCAGTATGCTACATATGTTAGCCCTTTTAAAAGCGAGTAATTGAAATAGCATATTAAAATTTAGATCTTTGGTTTCATTTACTTGCAAGGTCTAAGTAATCATACTTCATATATATTTGAATTCTAACTAGAAATTCCACCCGTGCGATAGAAAATATATCTTCCTAATTAATATTTTATATATATATTTCTTTGAAACGAAGAATACTTCAAAAGTATAAAAACAAAAAAAACAAGAAAAAAAAATCAAAACATATTTTCTACTGCAATTAAATTGTATTAATTATCTATTGCAATCCATTAAAAAAATTATGTATGACAAATTTGCAATGCATCATTGATGTTTACAATTAGTATCCAATAATATGTATGACGATTTTCTTTTAATCACTGAGCAAATATATATATTCTAAAATTTATTTTGGTATTGCTAATGAAGTTGGCCTTTTTGTTCAGTAGTCCACAAATTATGTAAAAAACAAGAGAACCTCACTTTCTTTTTACTACACTCAATCACTTGCAAACAACAAAATAATACAAATAAGTATAGATGACCTATTTAATTTATTTAGTTTGTACTTCTTTTGTGTGTCTAGCTTGCCTAAATAAATCGACAGCAGCGCTAGAGGTGGTGATGGTGACAGCCGATCCATGTGAGCGGCAAGCAGTGAGCTGAGAATCTAATGAACTCGGCGACACAATCTTGCATGGTCTATTTTGCCTCGTTGACGATCTTTATATGGCCTAAAAAAATATAACTTATTTATATGAGTCTTTTTAGCGGACCTGTGTTGGTCGGCTTCTCGTTTCAACTCTCATTAGTAAATCAAATTGCGGATACTTTTGTAGGGGATATCTGTTGATTCGTTATAGCTGCAAAAAAAATATGTGCATTTAACTTGTTACCGAAAAAGGGATACAAATATGTATATAGATCGAGAGGGAAAAGACATAAATGTGCCATTGATTGTGTTATGAAACAATGTTTCTATGAAAAATTACTTTACATTATTAATTATGCGTCGTGATACAAATTTGTATTTTTTTATATAATAAAAGGGGTTCTTTGATATAACCCCCTCAATACTTTTCTTCATAGGGAGAGGCTCAAACTATTTTGCACCATTTGAGAAAAATCCCTTCCAAATTTCAGCCCCCCATTTTACCAATTATGCACATATCACCTCATCAACACTATAACCAATAATGCACATGCCATCTCATCAACCGTTTTTTTTTTTTTTGAATTTTTTTAATTTTTTAATTTATTTAAAAGTAAATAAATTGTTTTTTTTTCGTTTTTTAACATTTTTTTGCTATCAGGTTTATCTATCGGCTAAGAGATATAAGCATAGTCGATTAAGAATCTGACTATTAAAAATAACAAATCACAACTACAAAATAATACAAAATCAACTATATTTTACGAAAACAAAAAATATACAAACATTGTAATTGATTTATACAATTGGAATCAATAAACGAAAAAAAAAAAAAAATGGAGTTGATTGACCTTAATCGACTACCAGAGCATAGTTGATTAGCTTAATCGACTATTGAAAACCTACATAGTCGATTAAGGTTCCAGCCTGCGCGAATTTCTCTACCCATGCCGTTATCCGCCCGATCCACCAAAAAATCCTAAATCTACCTCCCCATCGTCACCACACCACCGCCACACCACACTTTGTCAACCAAGTGGGAGTTCAATCTCCCAGTCTCCCAGTTTCAAGAACTGAAATCCTCCATTAACGACTTTACTGAACAACTCCATTAAAATATAACAAGCAGAAAAGAGAGGAAAAAAAACATATAGAAGAGAGAAGATGAAGAATCTGGAAATTCATACTTTGTTCCCAACAAACTGTGATCTTGTCAAAATCAACAGAAAATTCTGATAGATCTATTCACACTCATGACATATTTGCAGAAATTAATCTCAATAGTGTTGTTTTTTTTTTTCTCTTAATTTCTTACGCAATGTATTGTAAGAAAAAATAAAAATAAAAATAAAGATATTAATGTGTATACGGCTTCAATCCCGTTGATGATATGAGTGACGACCTTTTCCATTTGTACAAAGAAGAAGAAGAGGAGGAAATGGAGGAGAGAGAGAGAGAGAGAGAGAGAGAGAGAGAGAGAGAGAGAGAGAGAGAGAGAGAGAGAGAGAGAGAGAGAGAGAGAGAGAGAGAGAGAGAGAGAGAGAGAGAGAGAGAGAGAGAGAGAGAGAGAGAGAGAGTACTGT
>NW_012194875.1:1220058-1241070 GCF_000504015.1 Erythranthe guttata | reverse complement strand
TTTTCGACACATACCTGTCGAAATTTGGAGAATTTTCGACAGGTATGTGTCGAAATTTGTTTTTTTTTTTCGACACGTTGGTGTCGAAAATTGACCAAAAAATCGACCTGTATGTGTCGAAAATTGCCGACGGGTTTCAAAAAAAAAAACTTCAAAATCGACTTCGAAGCTCAAAAAAGACATCTATACTTACCTTAATGGCTTCTCTTTCCACATATACTACCATATTATTGTCTTATAACTCCATTTTATAAGTTTTGTGAGGTTTTGATTTTTTGAATTTGGAGATGTTTTGGAGGATTTAAGAAGATGAAAAAAATAGGGTTTAATTGGGTTGTCGCGGCAGTTACGAGCACGTACGGTGGCGTTCGGCGGCGGCGGCGGCGAGGGTTGGAGAGGAGAAGAAATGGTGAAGGTTTTTTTTTTTTTACAACAAAGGGTTTTTTTTTTTTTTTTTATTTGGTTTTTGAATAGGCAATTTCTAAAAAAAATTGATATAATTGATATTTTGTATGAAAGGGTGCTTTTGTACTTTTCTTTTTATTTTGGTATTAAAGTAAGAAAAAACTGATAAATATGTACTCAATTTTGGTTTTAAACTTGGTAGTATTCAAGTAAGCAAAAGTTGGGATTTAAAATAGTTGTCCCCTTACGTTTAATACATTTTTTATAAATAATTAAATATGGCCTTCCGTATATGTATAATTTATTAGTTCATATAGTTCGGGGACTATGATCAGTTTGGAGTGGAGGTCTAAAGGAGCCGAGTCGGGCTGTTTTGGAGAGTTCAAATCCATTTTTGACAAGTTCGAGCTCGAGCCCGGCGCGGTAGAAGTCTCGCTGGTCGGTGTCTTGGCGGTCTGCTAGTGGCAGTTGTGAGTTTTTTCTATTTTTTTTTCTATTTCTTTTTGTTTTTTGTTTTTTGTTTTATTTTTACTTTTTTTTTTAAAATTTTTTTGCTCTTGAAGAAATAAAAATAAAGTTTGTTTGTATTTGGGTATTATTTATTAATAAGGGCATATTCGTACTGTTTGGTCTTGATGTAATTAAATTAAATTAATTTACGGGCTTGAACTAATAAACTTCTTTATGTGAGTTTGAACTAATAAAAAAATGGGGTTGCATATATCCACCGCCTTATTATTATTTTTTTATTTATATTATTTGAATTAAAATAGTATGTAAAAAAATAAAAAAAGTAGGCTCCCGTGCTCAATAACATATATGAAAAAACTCAAACTCGAGCTCGAAAAACTCGACAGCAAATTCAAGCATTTGTCGAGTTGACCGGTAAAATTCACCAGCCGGCTCAGCTCATTTACACCACTAGTTTGGACCTGCATCATCTCCAAAATATCATATAATTTAGATTTATAATGTGGACGGATTTTGATTTTGATTACATAAATTAAGGTCCCGTTTGGTTGCCAAGATAAGCCATGATTAACTAAATAGTTGGACTTAATTTGATGTTTGGTATCCTCAATAACTTGCCGGGTCGACCCGCCAAAATTATATAATCATGGTTTATCTTGTCTTATCTTGGCTTATCTTGCCTTTTAATGAGTTTTTTTTGTTGGACCTTTCAAGCTCCAATAAAATAATTGGGTCTCATTAGATTATTTAATCTTATTTTGGCTAATCTTATCTTGTCAACCAAACGGGGCCTAAGTAAACTAAATAATAATTAATTAATAGCAAATACTCCATTAAGTGAATAAGAAAAAGGGACGCGTCGAAAAGCGGTTACGCCATCGGTGACGTCATATTTATCAGAGAGTCATTTTCAGCGAGTGAGGAGAAATGCCGACCAAAACGTCGACCATAAGCAAACCCCCAAATTCCAGAATCGCATCTTTGACGACGTCGTTTAATCCACCGCCGTTCATTTCGCCATTGTAGCCTCCAGCAGTATTCCTCCGCCTCCACTCGCTCATTTTATCTCTCTATTATCCAGGTGAATTCTATCATCGTCCTTTTTTTCTGATCAGTGATCACTCATCTCTTTTCTGTGATTTTTTATGTTGTGAATATGTATAATTGTGTGTGTATGTATCTATTGCTTTATTGCGATGAATGATTACTCTATTAGTATTTGGTCGAGTTAATTTGTTAATTAGGTGAAAAAAAAGGTGTTTGAATTCTGTACTTGTGGATTATCTCATGGAATTGCTGCTGATTTCCGTGCAAATCGAGAAGAAAACCCTCAGAAACACATGAGATATTAGTTTTATACAATTGCGTCTTATTTGAAGTGTATAATGTTGAGGAATTCTACAATTGGGGACCAGAGCTGAAAATATATTAAAAATTGCAGGTGTAGCAATTCCTTCCGATTTTTAAATTCAGTGCTTAATGTGAATCCTGTAAAGTTATGTATCTAACGAGATTTCGACCTCGTCCTGATTTGTCGTTGTTCTTACAAGGAATGTTTACATTGTCTTTGTCTGTTCTTATTTTAATTTAAAATAATCATGTAGCACTGGACATGTTTAATCGTGGTTTCCCTTGATTGTTGTGGCGTATTAGGTTCTTGTCTGATCATTTCCGTGTAATATTCATACTCCATAATTTTCAAAATACACAGTTTGCAAGAAAGCTGCTTCCAATGGGATGGGGAAGCATATACAAGAGGCGCATGAAAGTGTTCGCATTAGCTGTTGTAATCTACCTGGATTATAAGGTCATTATCCTTCTTAGTTGTTGTTCTTTGGTGTTTTTCCTATTCTATTCGTACTTCATAAAATTTGAAGGCAATTTGTTCTCCTCTTGTGTATGATTTATCTACAGTCCCTGCAACTGAGAGAGAAATGGACAAAGAATTCAAAGAAGGCTGATCTTTGGGAGAAAGCACACGAGTGTAACGCTAAGCGCCTTCTCAATTTGATAGTAGAGCTTGAAGGGTTATGGGTGAAGCTAGGACAGTACCTATCTACGCGCGCCGATGTGCTTCCACCAGCCTATATACGGCTTCTAAAGCAGCTACAGGACTCTCTTCCCCCTCGCCCCTTAAAAGAGGTAACTTCTAACTTCACTTATTATAATGTTAAAGCATTTTAAGAAATTAAGTTTTTCTGTAAGTGAGGCATATAGATGACCTCGTTCCGTTTCCGCCTTGGAAATAAATCCAAGAGAAACATGAAAGATATATTCACCAGTGTAGAGGTAGAAATTGCATGTGCTATAATTTTTCCATGTATATAATCTACTCAGTTTGCTTGGCCTGAATTTTGTGATGACTATTGTTAGTACATACCAACTCCAATGTACTAAAAATACATGTGATCAGGCAATGAATTTTTTTATGTAGAGGGGTTGACGATCAATATGTCTACTGTAGTCAATGTTTGAGGATCATTACATTGGTAGTGGAGGAGAATAATTAAATAAGAGCAAGTGACGAGGAAAAACAAATGTTTTGAACTTGGTAGGATAACACTGTATTATTTTGGAAAATTGGAATAAGCAATCCCTGAGGTGGGAACCTTGCAAATAAATGAGCATCATAGATATGAACATGCGCACAAATTGCATTTTATATATGTTGAATGTCCTACTCAATATTTGAATGACAGTAACAGGTATTAGTATATAACAAGCTTCTTCTGCAATCTGCACAGGTTCGTCAGACTATCAATAAAGAATTGGGGAAATCTATGGACAATCTCTTCTTGAGCTTTGATAATGCACCACTGGCTACAGCATCGGTAAAAGCATGATAATAAAATGCAGATCAAATGAAGGATTGTGGCAGTAAAAAATATTTCCTTAATGACTTAAATGTGTCCCTTGCGCTTTATGTAGATAGCTCAAGTTCATCGGGCTACTCTGAGTGATGGGCAGGAAGTTGTTGTTAAAGTTCAACACGAGGGCATAAAGGAAATCATATTGGAGGTTTTCTTGCTTTTTTTTATTTATTTTTTTATTTTTACATGCACTTGAGATTAATTAGCTTTAGTTCATCATTCATGTCATTGTACTAATTTTTTGTTTCCTTCTTTGACAGGATTTGAAGAATGCTAAGTCGATAGTTGACTGGATTGCTTGGGCAGAACCACAGTATAACTTCAATCCTATGATAGATGAGTGGTGCAAAGAAGCACCCAAGGAACTTGACTTCAACATTGAGGCTGGTATGCTTGTGATAATTGATTGAACTGGTTTGTCATTTCCATTTCTCAGCACCCAATAATTCTTAAAGATGCTTACTTTTGGTCTGCAGAAAATACTCGGATAGTTTCCAGGAACCTGGGTTGCAAAAGTAATTCTGAAGTTAACAACATAAATCGTGTGGAAGTCTTAATTCCAGAAGTTATTCTGGTATTATTCTTCACGTGTAATTCCAATTGTTTTTTTCTAAGAGAGACATGTGATAAAAGATTTTTTATCTTCTCCACCATTTGTTTAATTGGAGTTTTCTTATAATAATGGTTCATTACACCATCTTCACAATCTATTCTGCGATGCAGTCAACCGAAAGAGTCCTCGTTCTAGAATATATGGATGGGGTACGACTAAATGACTCCGAGTCTCTGCAAGCAATGGGTGTGGACAAGCAAAAACTCGTTGAAGAAATTACGCGAGCATATGCACACCAAATCTATGTTGATGGATTCTTCAATGGTGACCCTCACCCTGGTACTCTCTCTTACATTCTCGTTCTGTGTGTATGTCACAGTCTCATTTCGTTGTTATTGCATTTACTCGACGAGGCATTTCTTGTTCTGTATATTAGGAGGCTATTCATTTACGTTCTGTCCTGGTTTTTCTATTGATTGTAATGTAGGAAATTTTCTTGTGAGCAAGGCTCCTCCACATCATCCAATTTTGCTGGATTTTGGGCTGACAAAGGGGCTATCACCTTCACTGAAACAAGCTTTAGCAAAAATGTTTCTAGCATCTGCCGAGGTTTGTAACACTTCCCCTACTATTTGGATGCTTCGTGCTTACAGTAACCAATGCTTAATATATCACATATGATTCGTAAGCACAAAAACCAGTAGATTACATGATTATAAGCTCACTCCATATTCCTGTCCTTGAACATCGGTCTGTATCTATATCTGAAGAATAGCATTACGTCAATATCTATGGGCTTGTACGAATTGTTCTGGCTGATCCAAAAGTTGCCTGCATTTTCCTGTCTATGACTGTCATTCTTTTGCATAACATTAAATATTCCGATCAAAGTTCACGAATTTCTATTTTTCTACCTCTTGCAGGGTGACCATGTCGCACTTCTATCTTCCTTTGCAGAAATGGGACTTAAGCTGCGCTTGGATCTTCCCGAGCAAGTGATGGAAATATCAAATGTATTCTTTCGTAATTCAACCCCAGCAAATGAAGCTCAAGTAAGCAGGAATAATATTGTCTAAAAATTTGTTCTTCCTTCTATGTATTAAACTGATTCTACTACCTTCTGAAGCAAAATATGAAAGCTTTTGCTGAGCAAAGGAACAAAAACCTGAAGGTCCTTCAAGAGAAGATGAATCTCAATAAAAAAGAAGTAAAACGTTTTAATCCTGTAAGTTCAAGTAACGCCCTCTGTCATGATATTTTTAACCAATTAGTGAACCGTTCTTATTTTCCAAGAACACACTTCAACATTTTTTTTTTCTTTCAGGTTGATGCTTTTCCAGGTGATATTATTATTTTCAGCAGGGTCATTAATCTTCTCAGAGGTATCCCAGTAAATCTTTACGTACATGATTCTTCATTTTGGTGTGTACATTATTTGCGATAAATTTTATAATTAACATGTAATGCAGGCCTTTCATCGTCAATGGATGTACGCGTAGTTTATGTGGATATCATGAGACCATTTGCCGAATCTGTTTTACAATGGTGAGCTGTAATTTTATAATTTTCAATATTTTCAAAACATTATATAAGGATGCATCATTTACTCTTGCAAAACTTGTTTTAGCAATGTGAACAGAGGGCCAGCATTTAATACCAACTGGATCCATGACACTCCTGCTCTTTCCAATACTGAAGACAAACTGCGGAAACTCTTAATCGAGCTTGGAAATGCGGATAAAGTACTGGGAATCCAGGTAGATGCCACTGATTTATGACATATATGAAAGTAATTTAAGGATTTATTGCTCCATTAAACAAAAGGACATAATGTGATGACAATATTACATTTTGCAAATATTAATCTTTTTTTTTCCCTTTTCAATATGGATTTTATTCACCTTTTCTCAATGATCTCCAAATGTAGTGATTCTCGTGAAAAAGTTATTTACTATGAAAAAATGACGAGTTAAATTTTTTGACACTTTTTGTTCCCTTGTTAGTTCATTGATATAATTGTTCTTTATTTCGATGAATTTATGCGGCTTCTTTCACAAACATTATCATTTTTCCCTGAATTTATTAGGTGTGTGCATATAAAGATGGGGAAGTAATTATTGACACTGCTGCTGGAGTACTTGGGAGATATGATCCTAGACCAGTTCAGCCTGATAGTTTATTCCCTGTTTTTTCTGTATCTAAAGGAATTACAGCAGGGATGCTTCATTGGCTGGTCGATCAAGGGTATGAAAAACTTTAAGCTTATTCATCAAGATTGAGAAAATATCACCTTGCTTTTGAAGAAAGCATGTGAACGAAAATGTGTTTGGATTATTTAGTAGTAACTGTCTGAACTTCATGAAGCAGGAAGCTGAAGCTTGACGACAAAGTCGGAAATATTTGGCCAGAATTTGGAACCAATGGAAAAGACCAAATAAAGGTAATATTTTGGGATCCCATATCCCGGAGAATTCTCCTCCCACTGTGCAGCGTTTCGTCTGTTACCAACAAATTCGTTTCAAAACAACCTAAACAAAAAGGAGATTATTACAAAAAAAAGAATGTGGCTATTGAGTACCCTATCTATTTATTGACTAGATGATATTATCGCTTGAATTTTCGTAAATCCAAGAGATTGTACTTCAGTCAAGTTGTTATCTAAGTTCCCCTTCTTGATGCAATTAAGTAGACTTCCTAATTTGTTTTATGATATTCATTTAATTTGCTATAGGTCCATCACGTGCTTAATCACACATCTGGTTTGCACAATGCCATGGCTGATCTTACACGTGAAAATCCTCTAGTTATGGCCGATTGGGACGAATGCTTGAATTGCATTGCAAATACGACGCCAGAGACTGAACCTGGCCATATACAGCAGTACCATTATTTATCTTTTGGCTGGTTATGTGGCGGCATTATCGAGGTATCAAACATCTTTACTCTTTGATTATGTCAGGCCGTCAGGGTATGGTCTTTGGTGATTTTTGTGAGACGACCAAAAAATATCTGTGTGATTTATTATTTCCTTGTGCAACTAAACTTAATACTAATCATCATGTTTTTCATTGTGAAGCATGCATCTACGAAGAAATTTCAGGAGATTCTCGAAGAAGCATTTGTTCGCCCTCTTAATATAGATGGCGAGCTATACATTGGGATTCCTCCAGGCAATTATTTGTACCTTTATCCGTTGGCCTTAATGTTCACACGCAAAGTCTACATACGAGCTATTATAATTCTGGTTTATCGACTCTATACTATAGACAATATTAGTTCACAAGTAGGAATCACATGAGTTTTTGTTTAAGTAGATGCACAAAATGGAGCTTGTTTATTTCATGTAGAGTAACTAGGGGTGGAAATTGGAACGTTAGTTCCGAATTCCGTTGATTCCAATCTGAAACTTTCCGTTTTTCATCTCAATTTCTAAAATTCCAATTTTGAAATTTTGTTTTTTAGAACGGAACTGCAATTAGTTTTTCACTTTCGAAAAAAAATCAGAAATTTTCCGAAACTTTTAATCCCGATCATATCTGTCCAATTTCCATCTGTAAGAGTAACTAGGGCTCAAGGGTAAAAAAGTACACAAGCACCCAGATGAGGTAATGCTAAATTACAAAAGTACCCCTATCCTAACGGTGTGTAAATTTCTCTCTCCTAGGTGTGGAATCTCGACTCGCTACACTCACATCCGACATGGATGAAATCAAGAAACTCTCAGAGATGGCCAACCGCCCGGAACTACCGTCGAGCTTCCAAGTGCAAGACGTCTCCCAAATGGCGTCCACTCTCCCTGCCTTATTTAACACACTCTTTGCCCGCCGTGCAATCATACCCGCCGCCAATGCCCATTGCTCCGCCCGCGCTCTTGCCCGCTACTATGCCGCCCTCGTTGATCGAGGCACTGTTCCACCGCCGCACGCACACTCTTCTCCCACGCACCCCCGTTTGGGAAGCCACCCCCACACCCCCAAATTCCCGTCTCTAAAACCCTCAAAGAAACAGAAAAAATCCGACCGTTTGAGCGAAATTGTGATTGCCAAGGACTACACTAGAGTTCCCAGTGATGACGGATTGGGCAATGTAAGCACGGATAAGATTTTTGGTAACGCCAGAATTCATGATGCGTTTATGGGAGTTGGAGAGTACGAGGATTTGGTGCTTTCCGGCGGGCAGTTTGGTCTAGGGTTTAAGAGATCCTATTCTGAGGGTGGTGAGTTGATCGGGTTCGGGCATTCGGGTATGGGCGGGTCGACCGGGTACTGTGATGTGAAGAATAGATTTGCTATTGCTGTGACTTTGAATAAAATGAACTTTGGAGGCGTGACTGCAAAGGTGATGAAGTTGGTTTGCTCGGAGCTTGATATTCCGTTACCGGCCGATTTTTATAGATTTACGGAGAGGATAAGTGATGATATCGACTCGAATTTAGCTGCTCCTTTGATAAATTAAATACATGTGTATTTCTTGTATGTCTTGACAATAATTTTGCCTCGAGTTCAACTGTTGGATTCTATCACAGTAGCTGGACACATTTTTATATATAAATTATATATATACATACATAAATTATATATCTATATATATGTTTTTGTAATATTTGTTCGTTGTATAGACACAATCCTTGCAGTAAAATAAATTAATAAATTATTATTGTAAATTTACAATTGCCCTTGTATAATTACTCTACGTATTTGGTTAAATATTTAATAGTTTTTAACAAAATAAAGTAAATAATTAATAAGATAACTACGTGGAGTTCCCAAAGCAAGGACTTTAAAAATTTATGGTGAAAATTTAGACGGGATGACCTGTTTTAATAGGAAAATCGGATGTCATAGGATAATTGAAACGTAAAAAAACCCTCATGGAATCCGATTTATATTAAATATTGGCCGATCCGCTCAAAATTTAATCTAAAAAATTTAACAATAAAATCGTATTTTTCTATTTCAAAATAAACTCTATTTTTAAAACTGACAACTAGGGGTGGATTCGGTACGGTTGCCAAACATTTGGCTCAATACCGTGTACCTACCGTACATTGTGGTATTGAAAAATTTCATACCGTTACCGTACCAAAATATTCGGTATACCAATGTTTGGTATACCGTTATTTTCGGTACGGTACAATCGGTACGTGGTACTCTACCGTACGTGGTGATTGTATCAAATATTAAAGAACAAATGAGCTAACAAATATGTAAATCTCAATTGAAAATAATTCTAGTGTATCTAATTTTCTAAGAATGCCCGAGTGTAATAATCATGAATAATTAACATAACTTGCTTCAATGAAACAAGAATATAAACCCAAATAAATGTGGTTTAATGGAACAACTAAAATATCTTAAATACTTGATTGTACTTAATAATTAGTACATACAATAAATATTTTACTAATACTATACGTACATGTATATGCATGTAAAAAAAAGATATTCATACATGAAATATAATAAAATTAGTTGGCAATAGGTAACTGTTGAGTGTAGATTTTACACTCAATACGTTTACTTTACGTGGATCTTTTGTTTAGATTTAATTATATTTGTGCTTTAATTGATTGATTTTGTGTTTTATAGGTGAAAAACGAGAATTAGGTGTCAATGAAGGAAAAAAGATCAAAAAGAAAGGAAAAAGTTGCAAATAAGGAAACAAATCAAATTGGAAGAAGGAATCTCGCCACAGCTTTGACAGTGTCCACGATTTCGAGCATATCTCTCTCATACGAACTCCGAATTAGGTGATTTTGGCGGCATTGGAAAGCTAATTTCAAGGGCTACAATTCTTATTTACAAAATATTCCAAAATTCGGACTCCAACATGGCGAAAATCGAAGAACAAGTCCTGATGGGGGAAAGTGGCGGAAATTGATTCCTATTAGGTTTCTACTACTTCCTTATCAAGAAAAGCCTATAAAAGCAACATGTCTCTACACCATAAGCACGAAATTTTACACCCCAAAACGCGAAGAACGAAGATCAACGAAGACTCAAGCATAGTTTTTCTTATTTGTTTTATTTATTTTATTTTGCTTATCATAAGAATTACGAGTAGCTAAGTTTTTAATCTAGGATTTTGTCGGAACCCTATGTGGGGATGGTGAACCCGTTTTCTTGAGATTATGCAATTATGATTTTATGATTATTTCTTCTACTTGTTATGATTGTTAGTGTATGAACCTGATCAATTTATGTGCTTTATCTGTGATTATTGGGATTGACTCGACAGAGCTATTTTGATAATTAGACGGTAGGTAGAAGAGCCTTCGAGTAGTTTTCACCGGATGAGTGTGTCAATTGCATGTGGTGTCGTAGACATACAGATATCACCTTAGGTAGCCATTTACGAGACTTGTTAGTTAATGCTTTATTTATAATTGGTTTGCATAGACATATAGTGAATCGTTTATGAATAATAGACTCATAATACACGCGACAGCGGGTTATGAGTAAATTAGTGTCTCGGGTTAATAATCATGAATCATGTATTTCATAATTGAGGGGTTTTGGGTGAGCAATTCTTGCATAGGGGGAAGATAAAATCCTAGGTCCATTTTATATTGATATTTTCTCGTGATTCTTTGCTTTCTTAATTAGTTTAATTGTTTAATTGATTTAACTCGACAAACTTGCGTAGGCTGGATAAAAATCATAGTTGTTAGAATTTGGTACTTAGGATTAGATAATTTACGTATTCCCTGTGGGATCGACATCCGACTCTCACGAGTCCACTTTTACTACTTGTTTGCGATACGTGCACTTGCGTGTTAGGTATTTAGCACCCAACAGTAACATACATGATAATTTAACATAATATACATGTCCAATTATAAAATTCAACTTGGTCGGAAAAAAAAATATACTACCACTAACATAAGGTAAAAATAATTGTTGCAATTCATAAGCTTCCAAGTAAAAAATATACTCCCTCTATCCCATATTATATGTCTTTTTCGGGAGTTTTTCTTGTCCCAAATTATTTGTCATTTTAAATTTTCAATGCATCATTAATTTCATTATTTTCAATTTTACCTTTTATCACTCTTGATTAGTTAGTTGTAAAACAATTGATGTCAAGGATATATTAGTATTTTTCTATGCTTTTTACTATAATCTATACACATTAATTGATTTTCTTAATATGTGTGCAACAACCCAAAACGTCATTTAAATTGGGACGGATGGAGTAATTACAAAAAATAATATCGAAGTAAATATATCTTAATCGAATTATAAAATATATATAAATTGCGGTACGGTACGGTATTACCATGGTATTAGAAATACAATACCACTACCGTACCATATTGTAATGGTACGGTACTAGTACCGTACCGTAAACATTGGTAACCGTTCTTTCGGTAATTGTTCGGTATTTCTTGGTAGGTATACCGTGGTACATGGTAATTGGTATTTTTTTTCCAGCCCTACAGTGTCAACCATAATATATGACAAAGATACCCTCAACTTTTCAAACAAATTCAATCCAAGATTTTTCTAGCTCTACGTAGTAACATGGTCCGTATAAGAATTGCTAAAAAAATTAAGAGGGATAGAAGGAGGAGAAATCCACGACGAAACACCATTGTACTTCCCCCCGTCGTACTTCTTTTTGACCGCAACCAAATCCGGTTTGCCGTTGGTGCTAACCTCGTACAACGCGTGCAACTCCAACACGCACTCCTTTAGATCCGACGGTTGATACCGCGTGTAGTCCTCCATCTTGGCGTCCCAAGGCGCGTCCCCGGGAAAAAGTATCCACCGAGTCAAGAAAACCGTAGAAGCCGCCACCATCGAGGGCAAGTATCGAAGCATCTCGTACGACACAAGAGACAACTCCACGACGTAACTAGCCATATCCCCCAAACTACCCCTCGTCTCTCCTAACTCCGCAACCGTCAAGTACCTCTCCAGGAAACTCCACGCGGTGGGGCCCGCCAGCTCGTAGTTGAGCTGCCTAAGAACCACACGCTCCGTTCTGACGATGTCGTCGCACGTGAACATGTTCATGCTGATGCGGACGAACTCCTTCAGGCCGAACTCGCTGACTCTGTTCTCCACGTACTTGCATGCGATCGCCATGCAGGCAACCGCGACGATGACGATGGGCGCACGCAGATCGTAGCTGCCGGCCACTGACGACAGGTACCGGTCGAGGCAGTTGACCGCCAGGTGGAGGGTCTCCTGCCTGTGGCCGAGCCACACCGACATGTTGACGAGGTGCTCGACGCAGTGGGCCCGGTGCAGCGGGTTGATGGCGGCGGGGAAGTGGCCATGCATGTAGTCCGGGCGGGGTCGTCGCCTCGTCTCGTTGTTCCGATGGTCCTTGTGTATATCCTCAGTGGTCTCGAACAGAGTTTTGGCTGACTCGAGACTCAGTGAGTTCATGGCAGCGATCGATGACATGATCGCTTCGTATTTTTCATCGGAGACGAACAAGTAGTTGACGAGGACGCCATTACTCCATACAGGTGATTGGTTTCGTTGGTTTTGATCTGTTGTTTTTTCATTCGTCATGGTTTGTTAACGTTAGCTGTTCTTGATTAAATTTAATCTTGTTGTGTGAATGCAGTGATCGAATATCATCAGATCAGGGTATGTATGTATATGTATATATATATAGAGAGAGAAAGGTTTTTGAGTTAGGGTTGAAGTAGATTTACTAGTTCAACAAGGATTAGACTGTGTCTGAGATATATATATATATATATATATATATATATATATATATATATATATATATATTTTTTGAAATAATTCTCCATTGGAGACTCAGATAGACAAGTCGAAGAGAGGTGGGGATGAACACGAACTCTTTATAAAATAGGGAATAACAAATTAAAAGATGACACGTGTCGTTTAAAATCAAATTTTTTTTCTAGTTTTAATTAAGTAGAGTAAAACGGACACTTTTTACACACAATTCTAGTTCTTCCTCAACTCAAAATACAAAAACCTCCCTCTTAATTAATTAATTAATTCTAATTAATGACGAGTACTAATTAATTAAATGGTGATGATCTAGTTTTTTTTTCGGGTTTTTTGCAAAAACCACCCCTCTGTAATCCAAAATTGCTGAAAAAACCCTTGTGTTAAAAAAATTAGCAATAACCCCCCTACGAAAATTAATCAAAGGCAACAAGGTCCCTGTCAGCTTATCGTGTGCTCCACACGCGGATTGTGCGACTGGGGGTGTATTTTTGACCCGAAAGGACCAAAATGCCCTTCAAATTATAAATTTCAAAAATTACAGATTCACCCCAAAATTCTATATGCCCCAAAATGAAGTTTTCAAAAAAAATCAATTCAATCCTTAACCTTTTCAAAAAAGCCATCTTCTCCATAATAAATAAAAAATGTTCACTCAACTAGCTGCACACCATCTCCGGCGTCTTCGTCATCAGAAAACATCACTCGATTTCTACCCCAAAACGGCATCATCGGGCTCACTCCGACCAGCACTCGAACTTCGAAACGGTATCGTTTGGAAGTCGGCAACACAAAATAGATCTAAACCGGCTCCAATTCGTTCTCGGGTTCGAGGGTTGGCAACTTACCTCCCAAAACTCGATTCTAAATTTTGTGAACCTTGATTCTTACATGAATGAGGTCGACACCAAGACCGCCTCCACCACGGTCACCGCCATAAACCACCGTACCTCCATGGCTCCATGAGGTCAAGATCCACCGCACGCCGCCGCCGCAGACGTTTTCAATTGCTGGTAGACAATGGTCCCCGGACGTGTGCTACTGTTGATGCACCATTAGAGAGCTTTCATGGAATCTGGGTTTGTGTTTGGAGTTGGGTTGGGGGTGGGGTGGTTTGACGGGTAAGAGCAATTCTACAGCAATTTTATTTTTATTTCTTTATTTTTTTTCTTCTTTTGATACCTTTTTTATTTTATTTTTCATTTTTTTTTTTTTTTTGGGTTGGGTATTTTGATTTTGTTTAATTTTTTAATCAGGGTAATTTTGTCATTTCATTGAAGTCAACAACAAAAAAACGAAACAAGGGGGAGTGTGCTTTATAGAAGATAACATATGGGGGTTTTTGCTAATTTTTTTAACATGAGGGTTTTTTCGGCCATTCAAGATTACACAGGGGGTTTTATGCAATTAGCTCTTTTTTTTTCACTCTCCTGTTTTGGAGATCAGTTTTGATATTTTGTCGTTGTAAATTGTAATCATAATCAATATTTTAGTATTTATTTTGGCAATTTCTGCATTCAAATTACGGCCACCACTTGGATAAGTCAAATTACGAAAACAACCCCTTATATTTGTGTAATTACAATAACTTCTCAACTATGAATTTTCTTAAACGTCCACCCTTGCGGTGTTAAATTTAGTGGAATCTTCTAGATTATGGAGAATATTTTCCAGTTTGTACCTGTTTTATCATGATCTCCACATTCAACAAGATCATCATAAGATGTGTGTCTTTTGACTTGTAAATATCAGATTGTTATGCATCAGAAACTGTATTTTTGCACAAAATGAATACAAACTAGAGAACATTCTTCATAACCTAGAAGATTCTGTTGATTTTGACACCATAGAGGTGGACGTGTAAGAAATTTTATAGTTGAGGGGTGGTTGTAATTATCCAAACATAAAGGGGTTTTTCGTAATTTGATCCGTGGTTACTGTAATTTAAAGTTAAATTAATTATGTTGTTCTTTCATGTTTAATTTTCTGTTGTTAATTAATTTCACAATTGGCAATGAATAAAACCTTTAAAAAACTTTCAAAAAAAAAAAAAGAAAAAGGGAAACAATTAAAACCTTTCAAACATCCAATGAATTAAAATATAATATGATGCATCATCATAATACAATGGAAGATGATCCTTTAAAAAAACAATGCATGAAAAAAGAAGAACAAATCGACGATGCAACTAATTCCGCGAAAGAGGGAAGCCGATTCCGTGCCGCCTAGTCGGAAAAATAACGAACAAAATGCTACAAATCACCCCCACGGTCACCGGCAAAGCCGTCAGGATCTCGAGAGCCTCCTCGGAAGGTTCCGGATAGAAGCAATTGATCACATTCTGATCGAACATAGCCACCGCAGCGAAAACCATAACCGACATCAACGCGTGGAAGAAATCGCCAAACCCTAGGCGGTACTTGGCCGCCTCCTCCGGCGCCATGGCGGGGGCGGCGGGCCCCCCGCCGTCGATGATCCAGAGGCCGCGGAAGGTGGCGAGGCCGTACCGGACCTTGCCGCGCTCGTCGCGGAAGCTGTCGGTGAAGCAGAGGAGGAAGCACGAGACGGAGCATAGGCCGAGGAGGAAGAGGGTGGTCGATTGGCTTACGAACGATTTGCATTTGCCCTCGTGCGTGAAAACCGGGGAGAGGATTTGGAAGGTGAGGACGGACCCCGTCGGTGGGAGGTTCGAGAGGTGGGCCGTACCTTTGAACGCCTTCCGGACGGCCTTTTGCGCTGGAGTTTTCGTCGGTTTCGATGACGTCGGCGATTCGTCCGCGAGGAGGGGTAGTTGGAGGGCTTCCTCTACCATGTCCATTCTTGATTTTACAAAAAAAAAAAAAACAAATTATTTTTGTTTTTTTTGTTTTTGTTTTTCCCTTTGTTAATTAAATGATCATAAAAAAGGCAGTTCAAAATTAGAGGTTTTAACTGGTTTTAAATACTATTTCTTGATTTTAATTAATGTTGTTTCTCAACCATTAATTAATTCAGTGGACTAAAATTCTCATTTGGTGTTATTATTTTCATTGGACAGTTAATTCTGTCATAAGTTATAACTGCACAACAATTTGATAAAATAAATAAATAATTAAATAAATTCAGAAAGTATTAAATCATGTTCGTCTCGGCGAAATCGATTAAATTAAACAAAACCGGTATTTCGCTATCTCCCTGTATTGGTCTTCCATCTGTCGTCTCGCGTTCTGTTACTCGTCGGTTTCGTGTTTCCAAATTTGAGGGGTACGATCGTCTTTATGTACAGCATCATTCCAGGATTATGTCTCTTCTCTTTAGGCAATGCTCGTAGCTGAGGCAACCAATACGCCACGTATTCGCCTTCGGGATCGTAGTTTTGAGCCTGAAATTCGCATCAACGAAAGCTTAGAAAAAAATCGATTATATTTCAGTGAAAAGATTAAGTCGAAGTAACATACTTGCTTTGGTATGCTGAAATAACGATCCTCTCTCGGGTCATTCCCAACACCTAGTCAAGAAAAAAAAGTCAACGGCAACGGCATTTTTCTTCAGTTTATAATAAAGTCATTTCAAATTTAAATATGCAAAATTAAAAATATTTTCGGGAAATATTATAATATTATATATTATTACCTGCTCCGTAAGTCCAATTACCGTAATTAGAACAAGGATCGTAGTCCAGAAGACACGTCTCGAACCATTCGGCTCCCATTCTCCAGTCAATGCCCATATCTCGAACAAGAAACGAACACACAATCTGCCCACATTCATCGATAGTACATTTTCATCGATCACAATTAGTACTCGTATAATATTTCGAGACGGGAGAAAATAAGGTTAAAACTCACTTGTCGCCCACGGTTCGACATGAATCCCGTACTCGATAATTCTTTCATATTCGCATCGATTAAAGGGTACCTAAAAAGTTCGCCAAACGTTAATATCTCGAAGGTATATATATAAACAAATTATGTTCTTTATAAAAATAAATTATATTTTACCCGGTCCGACCATCTTTCCATGCATCAAAAAGTGCTCGATTTTGGCTCCAATTAGTCTGTACTTTCCGAGGGCCACCTGCAAATGTTTTTTAAATTCCTAAAAATCAGCATTGCATGCATCGTAGAAATCGAGAGATGTTTTTTAAATTTCTTTTTTTACCTGCATGAAAAAGAGAGTTCCCTTGCTTGATCGATAGAAATCGGAAGTAGTCCCTCCATATAAGCTCAAATAACACCCTTGAAAAAACGAACATTTATAACATTTCCGAATTGGGCTAATCTTGAAATTAGGGTTGCAAAGAATGAATTATCAAGAATAAGGGCATCGTGTTTTCTTGATTAAGAATCAAGAACAGAGAGAAAAAAATACCAGTATGTTGAATCATTTGCTTCTCTTTGTTTTTCATATCTCTTCACCTAAATAATAAATTATTGCATTTCAGCATTAATTAGTGTCTTCACCAAAAAAAAAAAGTAAAAAAAAATTTGAAATACCTCTTCGTAAATGAAACGAGGCGAAAGGCTTCCGGAGGCGAGCCAAGGAGAAAATTTTGTCGAATAATCGGACCCCAACATTCCATTACGTGTCACTTTATATGTCCTAATGAGATCCTACACAAAGTTTAAAAAAAAATAAAAATAAAAAATTTAATCGAATAAAATAACTTTCTATAACTGGAAACAGAACACGAGAAAACGTTGTTCACCTTCTTCCAGAAATACTCGTGCACTCTACTCAACGCCGCACTTTCACCCCCTGCAAATGCCATTCCTTTTACAACCTACTATCCATCGATACAAACATATTTACAACCAATAAAAATAAAAAAAAATAAAAAAAATAATAAGCCCCGTAAAGCAAGAGAAATTTGTATCGAGAAACGAATAAGTAAACATGCCTTTATAGGCTCGACCCCAAGCGAAGAAGTTTCCGGAACGCATCCCCAATCTTCAACATTCGGCGACGGACCAAGTGACGGCGGAACCCTAATACATCTCCTTACAACAGATTTCGACTCGACCGACTGCGAATTTACATATATTCGATCATCAGAGAGCTGAAATATGGAAATACGAGAAAGACGACTCTTGTAATAATATATATATATATATATATATATATATATATATATATATATATATATATATATATATATATATATATATATATATATATATATATATATATATATATATATATATATATATATATATATATATATATATATATATATATATATATATATATATATATATATATATACCTTACGAAACTGAGTATAAACATCTGGTAACGACGTACAATCGAACGGGAGGTCATCGACATGGTACATAGTACAACCCCATATCAATTCTAGTTTTGTAGATACTACGAACTCTTTCTGCAAATTCTGGGAAACACGTCTCTCGACGTTTATCTCCTCGCTGCACGTTTCTTTCTGCACGTAAACCTGTCAACGTTATTCAGATCGAACGAATTAGTTCGGGTTTTACAAAACTCGATCGTCGAAATTACGAATATTGAAAATTTAAGGTTATGTCTTAACAGTGTGGGCCCCATATGTTTTAGCAAGAGAAGGGAGAATTTGCTCGGGTTTGCCACGCTGGATTAAGAGGTTGAGACCCCTTTTCATCAAATTTGTTTTTAAGTCTGCCAAACACTCTGTAAGAAACTGTGCTCTCAGAGCTGCCATTGAAGATTAGTATTTGTATAAATATACAGAGGAATATATTTGAATTAATTTCAGCAATAAATAAATAATATTCATATTGGGGTAAATTACGAAAAACTCCCTGAACTTAGACTGAATTACGATAACCACCCCCACCTATCCCTAATTACCAAAATCTCCTCGACATTGGTTTCCGATTTACATCGACCCCCTCACGGTATTGTTTTTCATGCAAACTTTTTTATTATTCCAGAAAATATTTCCCCAACAATGTCAATTTTACCCCTACGGACGTAGAACATACTGAAGGTAGTCATGCTCCAAATGTTAAAAAAAAATGTTTATGCGTGCTACGATAGTTTGTACTAACAATCGACGAAATGTAGTGACATTGCAATGCGACATCAAAGAAACTATTTTTAGGGGTAAAATTGACATTTTTTTGGGGAATATTCCCTCGAATAAAAAAAAAATCGTGAAAATCGAAAACCCAAAAGCCCAAAAACCCGAAACCTCGTACTAACAATCGACGAAATGTAGTGACATTGCAATGCGACATCAAAGAAACTATTTTTAGGGGTAAAATTGACATTTTTTTGGGGAATATTCCCTCGAATAAAAAAAAAATCGTGAAATCGAAAACCCAAAAGCCCAAAAACCCGAAACCTCGTACTAACAATCCACGAAATGTAGTGACATTGCAATGCGACATCAAAGAAACTATTTTTAGGGGTAGAATTGACATTTTTCGGGAAATATTCCATCGAATAAAAAAAAATATCACACTATAAGGCGGTCGATGTTAGACGGAAACAAATGTCAGGTGGATTTTGGTAATTACCGATAAGTAGGGGTATTTTTGTAATTTAACCTAAGTTCAAGGGGTTTTTCGTAATTTACCATATATAAATATATGTACCTCCAGTTTTGGGGAAGCCGAAGAAATGGGTGGCGCCGAAGAGTCTAGGATCGATACAGTAAACGGGCAAGACAACCTCGGACGAAACCCAGGCCTTGAACAAAACCTCGTTGTCCAGGATTCTCAGATCGTTTCTGAACCAAACAATCGCAACCCCTTTGCCTTTCCGGTCGGAAGTGGTGCTGTACCTGGTGAATGTCTGGTCGGCGATCCGACCCGTTTCATCCGGCGACCCGGAGCCCGGGACGTGGTGGACTATCTGTGAAGCTCTGGCAGCGTTGGAAGAGGAGTGCATTGTAATTCTGCGAGAAAATATGGAATTGAGTGATTGCTTTGTTGCAGAGAGAAGAGGGTTTGCTGATGTGGGTCGACGTGTAATTGTGTTCAAATTGTGGATCATGGCTTTCGATTTAATTTTGTTTTTTCTTTTCTTGGAGTTTTCAATTTTGAGTTGAGAGGGAGTTGGTTGTTGTTTAGCAGTTGAGAAGATGACACGTGGGTTCAGGATCCGTACGGTGACGTGGATGCTTGGTGGCCGGATAGGGGGTAAGGTTGTGTTTGGCTTAACATCATTTCTTTTTTTAATGAGAATTCTTTATTGGGGGCAACTATTTCAAATACTAACTTTTGCTTACTTGAATACTACCAAGTTTAAAACCAAAATTGAGTACATATTTATCAGTTTTTTCTTACTTTAATACCAAAATAAAAAGAAAATTACAAAAACACCCTTTTATACAAAAAATCAATTATATCAAATTTTATTAGAAATTACCTAATCAAAAACCAAATAAAAAAAAAAAAGAAAAAAATCCCTTTGTTGTAAAAAAAAAACCTCCAACCCTCTCCAACCCTCGCCGCCGCCGCCGCCGCCGCCGCCGCCGCCGCTGAACGCCGCCGCCGCTTCTTCGTCCATTGTTATCAACCCGCCGCCGCTTCTTCGTTCCGGTTTCATTCATCCAAGTAATAATTTTTTTCGAATTTTTTTTCTTTAATATTTACTTAGGATTTGATTGTTTGATATGGGTAATTAGGATTTGATTGTTTTAGGTAGAAATGATCGTTAATTAGTAATGGGTGCATCTAATTTCAGTCGATTTGAGCATTGATTTGAGATTCGTGGGTTGGTTCTTCGTTCACAATTTTCGACCTGTATATGTCGATTTTTGATGAATTTTCGACAGCTTGATGTCGAAAATTCATCAAAAATCGACATATAGTTGTCGAAAAATGTGAAAGCTTGAAATGGGATTTTTGATAATTCGACAGATAGCTGTCAAAATTTGGATGAGTTTTCGACAGCTAGCTGTCGAATATTCAACCAATTTTCGACAGCTACCTGTCAAATTAGATCTGTGTAAATTTTTTTTTTTTTTTTTTTTTTTTTTTTTTTATATTTTCGACACTTAGGGTCGAAAATTGTA
>NW_012194875.1:1207800-1218640 GCF_000504015.1 Erythranthe guttata | reverse complement strand
AGTTGTCGAAAAATGTGAAAGCTTGAAATGGGATTTTTGATAATTCGACAGATAGCTGTCAAAATTTGGATGAGTTTTCGACAGCTAGCTGTCGAATATTCAACCAATTTTCGACAGCTACCTGTCAAATTAGATCTGTGTAAATTTTTTTTTTTTTTTTTTTTTTTTTTTTTTTATATTTTCGACACTTAGGTGTCGAAAATTGTATCAAAATTCGACACTTAGGTGTCGAAACTTAATAAAATATGAATTGTTATGTTTTCGACACATACATGTCGAAAAATAAGGGTATTTTCGACCTGTATGTGTCGAAAATACATGGCGAGTTTAAAAAAAAAAAAAAATTCAAAATCGATGTTTTAGCTCAAAAAATACATGAATACATACTTGAATGGGTTCTCCTTGCTCGTAAACTACCATTCTATTGTCATTTGACGCCATTTTGCAAGTTGTGTAAGGTTTTGATTTCTCTTGTTTTGAGGTTTTTTAGGAGGGTTTTTGGGGAGGGAGAAGAAGGAGGTGGAGGAGGTGAGGGGTTTGTGAGTGAGGAGGGGAAATGTTTTTTTTAGGTTTTTGATTATTTGGTATTTAAGAAAGAAAAATAGTATTTGTAATATTTTTTTGGTTTTAATTTTCATTAAGGGCATTAAAGTAATTTACAATTAATTATTTATTTTTTATTTTTTTGGTATTCAAGTAAACAAAAGTTAGTATTTGAAATAGTTATCCCCTTCTTTATTGGGTTTGTCTAGGGTCCGAGAGGGTTGTACTTCTCGGACCATAATAAACCAATAAAAATATGCCAAGTAGGATTAGTACGTACCCAGTAAAAAAAGTACGAACCCTGACTTATGAGTAAAATTACATAAAAGTCCTTTTTAATTAAAGTTAAAATTTAATTAGAAAAACAATAATTTAAAAGTTAATTACAAATTAAAATTTAAAATCATATTAAATTAAAAAAAAAAATCTCTAATACGACTTATCCTTTCACGATGGTTTAATTGTTTAACCCTAATCTCCTTAATCATTTTTTTTCATCATCATCATCATTATCATCAATTTCCTCTTGAAGAACAACTGGTTTTTCTGGCCGACAGCGGGCCGATGCCACCCAATTAAAAAAAATATTCGTTCATCTTGCTGTATTAATCACTGTAAACCTGCTCGGCTGCTCCCCTTTCTTCCTTTCAGACAGTCTCTTTCTTCGAGCCGCGTTTGGGGCTCTCTCATGATCACCATCTCTTCTTTGGGCAGAGACTCATTGTATGAAACTCGAGGATTTAAGAATCTCATGATAGGTTAAGTGAGGAGATGTAATGTGGTTTTTTGGATATGTTTTCTCCAAAGCGTTGCTTTCACTCTATCCGGCCACCAAGCATCCAAAAAACTTATGGCCTTTGGCTGATTGAATGACCAACTGTATCTAGAAATAAGAAACTAATCCCACCTCTACAAGAAACCTATGCATGATCACTAGATAAGAAATCTACTGCAAAGAAGTCGAGTTATATGACTGACTAGAATCCCTTCTAACCCTTCTGCTACAAAATAACTTTGAACATCATTCACCATTTTCAATTCATTTATTCGCCTCGCCTGTCGCAAAAAGATGGAAGATCAAAGTTTCGCAACACATCAAACTATCACTTTATCATCTATTTACATTCTTCTCTGCGTGAAAGCAATAAATCTCAATTAAAATCTTGATGCATTTTGTTTATGAGAAAAAAAAATGATACATATATGAAAAAAAAAGTAAGAAAAGTAGCTTTCTCTGCAATGTAAATTTTAAGACAAAACAACCTTGAAAACCTCAATACTAGATCCTGGAAATGGAACGTAGTTATGAAGTTCGTATGTAAAACTAATGTAGAAGATGTATTATTCTGCAGCTTCACTAAATATATACGAAATGAAATAAAAAAAGGATAATAGAGAAAGTCATAAGTAGAAACTTCACATTTTATTATTTGATCTCAATGTCCTTATTAATTACCAAAATTATCCGAATACCCAAAATCAACACCCTAAGGCTAATAATGACACTGAAACGTACGTGGACTAGTATCATTTTGGCAGCAAGATTGCTTCTCTTAATTTTCTCAAAGTTTGAATCTATTGCTTTCAGTTGTTCTACGTATCCGGCTGTTAATCAGCGAAAAATAGTTGTCCTCATACAAGATCATTCAAGAATATGAGATTTCTAAAACACTACAAAAGCTTAAATCTTTTCAAATGGGTGTTCCAAAAAATGTCCAAAGCATTTCAATTGTCACACGTCATAGCAAAGGCACAAATAAATATGTACAAAGTTAAATAAAAAAGAACAAAGCTTTGATCAACAATTGTTAATTTTCTAAGAAGATATCTTTCTCTCAGACATTCTATCAAACATTTGGTTAGCAAAATAAACAACAGATTAGACAATAACTTATTAACCTTTAAAAAATGAGATTGCATCCGTCTCCAAACAATTATGTGTTTTTTCTTGAACTCAGAACATTCCACTTGAGAAACCCATTATTGACTGTTTCGAGCGAGTAGTTTCGAGTGGAGGGTTTTGACAGGATTGGAGAAGGAGAGTTTTTAGTGAGTGTATTGAAGAATCGGCGAACGGGAGGCCCTATGACGACACGATGTTCCTCGCAAGTTCAACGGAGTGTCCCATGCTTCTCGATGCAGGTGGCCTTGAGCCAAGCTGCACCGCCTTGATAGTGGCGACGTAAGGTTGGAGAAGGTAAATGATAACTTATCTGGCAATAAACAAAAAAGATTTCGATCTCATGAGATTTTGGTTTTGAGGATGAACATTTGATTTTGTTAATTAATTATGATTAGTATAATATTTCTTAATTAATATTTTAATTTATTGATTTAAATTTATAAGGTTAATTAAGTAATTTATATCAAGTACGATGTGTGTACGATGGTGTACGACGTGTTTCTGTTGTGTTTGTACATTATTTTTCCAAATTCTAGGATCGTACTACATCGTACTAGGTCGTACACAAAAATCAATGGATCAGATTAAAAGTTAACAATTTTAAACGCACTTGATTAAATAATTTACGGTCCGAGAAGTACAGCCCTCTCGGACCCTAGACAATCCCTTCTTTATTCTGTTGTTTTCGATCCGAATATTTTTAATTTTAAAACCATATTTTTCCATTTCAAATTTTCGAAATTTTGATTTATGATTATGTAACCGGAATTGGTTTTTCACCTTTTTTTTTTTTTTTTTATCGAAAGTGTTAATTTTGAATTGATCAATCCGATTTTCATCGCTAACTAGAAGTCCGAAGACTTGTAAATATACTAAATAGGGCAAATTATGGTCACCCATGAGTTATGGTCAAATAAGAAAATTCTCCTTATGTTCGGGTAATTACAGTCACCCTCATCAATTATGTATTATTTTAAGAAAATACCCCTCCAGAGATAAATTTAGGAATGTTGAATCGATAAAAATCGAACCGAAATTTTGGTACACCAACATTTCATACTGTTTACCGAACTGAATATACGATTTAATTCGGTAACCGAATTACATAAATTTTATGTAAAAATATTTAAAAGGAGGGCATGGTTGTAAATACCCAAACAAGAGGGAATTTTTGTAATTTGGTTACTAAATATGCTAAATTACACTTGCCTCCCATGAAGTTAAGTGTAATTACACGTAGACCCTCTTTAAATTAAAACATTGCAGATACCTCACTTCCACCCAAGGTAGTTAAAATCGAGATCTAGATCTTAAAATCGTGCGATTTTAAGATTTTAGACACTAAGAAGGAGTAAACTCGGACTAAAATCGCAAGTACCTCAAAATCGTGTAAAATCGCGTTTGTAATCGTTAAAATCGTTAAAAACGCGATTTTAATGCGATTTCGGCGATTTTATTTTTTGTCTCAGTTTGGGCTGAAATTTTGAGTTTGGGCCCAAAAAACTCTATATTTAATAAAAAAAATCCAGCCCAATAGGCCCAATTTTATTTTTGCCCTAAAACATTTCAACGGGAAGAAAATCCCTTGAGAGAAAACAGAGTTTGTGTGACTGTGAGTAACCAATAGAAGCGGCTGACCGTGAGGAAGGCGGCAGCACAGGAGGCGGTGGTACGGCGGCGCACCGGCGAACGAGGCGGCGCTGCTTACTGGTGAGTGTTCTTTTTTTTTTTTTTTTTTTTTTTCCTTTTTTTTTTCTTTCTTCTTTCTTCTGCCTCTGTTTGTGAGTGTTCTTTTTTCGTTTTTTTTTCTTCTTTTTTTTTTTCTTTTTTTTCTTTCTTTCTCATGTTCTCTGTATATGGTGGTGAGTTATTTTTTTCTTGTTTCATTTTTTCTTTTTCTTTTTTTCGTGTTTGCAAGGCAGAAGCTGGTTGTTTTTGAAATTAAATATCGACAATTTCTCGTCTTTGTAATCAAATATTTACGTACACATTATTATTTATTTTTCAGATTCTTACTAAAATGTCGGGGGTTGCTTCTAGTTCTTCAGTCGTGTCTAAGAAAAAGAAGAGTAATTCGAAGAAGTCTAGTGGAAGTAGACCCGATATTGGGTGGGAACATGGCATTGACATTGACAATAATGCGAAGAGATCTCAATGCAAATATTGTACTAAAATTTTTTCCGGAGGTGTCTATCGTTTGAAGAATCATCTTGCTGGTACAAATGAAAATGTTATTGCATGTTTAAGTGTGCCAGATGAAGTGAAGACCCGTATGATTGAGAATCTAGCAACTCTTGCCGAAATTAAAGAGAAGAAAAAAAGGAAATTGTACGACACCTCGGGTTCGGTGAACGAAACACACCCCGGATTCATGGATCATGCTTCAAAGGGGAAAGATAAAGCAAGTTCGTACCAAACAACTATGAATCAACTACTCAAGAAGGATTTGCGAAAAAGCGCATGCAAGCGAATAGCAAAATGGTTTTATACGAGTGGGATCCCTTTCAACACAGTGAGAAATCCCGAGTTCGAGAGAGCATGTGAGGAGATAGCTCGACATGGTCCAGGTTTTAAGGGTCCCTCTTACCACGAGATTAGAGAGACTTTTTTGACTGAAGAAGTCAAGGAAATAGACAATTTCCTTGATGTCAACAAGGAGGAATGGAGTAAGATTGGATGCACGATCATGTCGGATGGTTGGACTGACAGAAAGAGAAGATCGATCTGTAATTTCTTGGTAAATAGTCCTAAAGGAACTGTTTTTTTGGAGTCAATCGATACATCATCCTTTGCCAAAACAGCTGAAAAGGTGTTTGAGATGTTGGATAAAATTGTGGACAAGGTTGGGGAAGAGAATGTGGTGCAAGTGATCACTGATAATGCTGCCTCATACAAAGCAGCTGGATCGTTGTTGATGGAGAAAATGAAGAATTTATTTTGGACACCATGTGCAGCCCATTGCATAGACTTGATGTTGGAGGATTTCGAGAAGAAGCTGCAAACTCACCGAGTAACAATAAGGAAAGGTAGAAAGATCACTACATTTATTTACAATAGACCAAATCTCATCTCTTCGATGAAAAACTACACCAAAGGAAGAGATTTGATTCGGCCAGCTGTTACTCGGTTTGCAACTGCATATTTGACTTTGGGTTGCCTTAGTGAACATAAGGGTTCTTTAATTACAATGTTTTCTTCATCAAGCTGGAAGGGAAGCACACATGCTCGTTCGGAGAAAGGCAAGAAAGTTCAAAAGATTGTGTTGGATAATAAATTTTGGAGTAATGTTGTGACATGTCTTAGGGCTGCCTTACCACTAATCAAAGTACTACGGCTGGTGGATTCAGATGAGCAACCTGCTATGCCATTCTTGTACGAGGAGATGGATTGTGCAAAAGAAAAGATCCAAAATAACTTCAACAATGTGAAATCAAGGTAAATTAATAATTTCATACAATTTTAATTAATTTATCTATTAATTTATTCGTGAAGACTTGAGTTTTCTTATTTATGTTTTTTTATGCAATTTTATAGATATGAGCCTATATGGAAGATCATTGACGAGAGGTGGAATAATCAACTCCATAGGCCATTGCATGCAGCAGCGCACTATTTAAACCCTAGGATTCATTATCGTCCAACTTTCAATGCTAATGATAGGGAGGTTAAAAATGGACTTTTTGATTCAATTGATAAGTTGGTAAAGGATCGGTTTGAAAGGCACACCATCATTGCACAACTTGATGCATTCCACCACGCACAAGGCATGTTTTCTAGGGAAGATGCAAGAGCATTGTTGGGGAAAAAACATCCAGCTGATTGGTGGAATACTTATGGAGATGATGTTCCCGAACTTCAAAAGTTCGCTATAAAGATACTTAGTCTGACTTGTAGTTCTTCGGGATGTGAGCGTAATTGGAGTGCATTCGAGATGGTAAATTTTTTTTTCATTTTATTATAATTTATAATATTTTTATTAAACTTTCTTAATTTTTATATTTATTTTATGATTTATTTATAGGTCCATACGAAGAAAAGAAACAAATTGAGTCAAAAGAAAATGAATGATTTAGTGTACATCATGTACAATTCAAAGTTGAAAGATAAAAAGTTTCGAAATATTGAGATCGATGTCGAAGAAGTAAATTCGGACGATGAATGGATTACGGAAAGAGGTGGAGATGTTGAAGATGATGTTGTTGAGATGGATGGAGATGAGGGAGGGGAAGATGACACTCATGGCTTTTTTGATGATGGTAATTCTCTTGATGAGAGTGATGCTAGTGAGCAAGATGTGGATGAAGATGAAGATGAAGAAAGGGAAAGAAGTATGGAGATGGTTGAGGAAGATGAAAGTGATGATAATGAGAGTGGGAGTGACGATGGACTTGATCCTAATGTCAACCTTGAAGATTTAAGCTAGTAATTTAGATTTTAATTTATGTTCAATTTATGTTAGACTATGTTTAATTTATGTTAAGACATGTTTTGTTAATGTTTGGATGTTTTATATTTGTTTGGACTTATTTTATTTGTGATAAGATGATTTTTAAGTAGTAAGTACTAACAATTTATATATATATATAACGGGTTGCAATTAATTTTACAAGCCGTGTAAAATCTTACGATTTTACGATCCGATTTTACGTTTCCGATTTTACTACCCCTCTCCGATTTCAAGTAAAATCCCGATTTTAACTACCTTGCTTCCACCTACCTGGGAGTTCGTGGGTGAAAAAAAGCCGAGAATCAGAGAGAGAATCTCCACCTTCATTAATTCAGCTATGGGGTCCGCCACCGCCGCGAATTCTAACGTTTTCGTCTACGGCAGCCTCCTCGCCGACGACGTCGTTCGCGTCCTCTTAAGCCGCGTTCCTCCTTCCTCCCCCGCCATCCTACCTGACTTGTCAGTCTCTCTCTCTCTCTCAAACACACACACACACACACAAATTTAAGGTGTAATTACACACACAAACACACGAGATGTGTTCAATTTCTTCTCTGTCGTTTTACGATGTAGGATCTTCGCGAATTTAGGAGATAAATTCAATCGTTGAAAATTGAAATGGTACAGCTTCTGATCCTCAATGTACAACCGTTTTCATCGGTCTAGGTCTAATCAATCATGATTCAATCTAGTAGTAATCGGAAACACAAATTCACGAAATTCCAGACTGATAACAGCTTAGGAAAAATTGCAGTTTTCATCCCTCAAGTTTGCACTAGTTTCATATTTAGTCCCCTGTGTTCACACAAAACAAGTTGAGTCCCTCGTGTTTCAACAATTTGACATTTTTTGTCATTTCCGTCAATCTACCGTTAGTCTGTCAGTTAAGAAAGTGAAGGACATATGCTTGATTCGCTTCGGTTAGCACTAACGGAAAATTAACGGAAATGATCGTAAGTGTTAAATTATTGAAACATGAGGGATTAAATGTGTGTTTTTGTGAACATGGGGGACCAAATGTGAAATCGAGTTGAACTTGAGGAACGAAAGTGTATTTTTTCCCAACAGTTTATAGGGGTGAGCAACAAAACCGAAAAACCGAACCGAAAAACCGAAAAACCGAGCCGTTTTAAACCGTACCGAATAGCAAACCGCATGTACGGTTTTTTATTTTTGAAATACCGAATTATTCGGTTCGGTATGGTTGAAAGGTAAATAACCGAACCGAAAAACCGAACCGAACCGAAACTATAAAATGACTTCATTTTATATAATATATATGTATTATTTTACCCTAATATTTATTTTCTGTCTTTCAATTACTTGTATCATTCTAAGCATTTGTTCATAAATTGAGACATTGTATTTTATTTGTTTAGTAATTAAAAATTTACTTGAGTTCATGGTTTTAATAATGTGGTAGATGAAAGTAGGAAAAAAAATGAAGCATAATACATCATCTATAAATTATGTTAAGTCCTATGAAATTAAAGATTTATATTTTCATTGCATTAGTAAGTTGTGAAAGTAATTGTAATTGTATTCTTTTGTTTGTACAACTTGAATATATAGTTACGCTTGAACCGAAAAATAACCGAAACCGAACCGTAAAAAACCGAAACCGAACCGAAACCGAACCGAAACCGAACCGATAAAAAACCGACATACACGGTTTTTAATTTTACAAAAACCGATATATTCGGTTCGGTCCGGTTTTTGGCTAAAACTGAACCGAACCGACCCGTGCACACCCCTAACAGTTTATGTTGTGCCATCAAAGATGTGATTTCTTTTTCTGTGATAAGCAAATATCCTGTAATTCATTGTTACCTTCTTTTCTGTATCGAGAAATTCGAATTCGTCTCAAATAACAAAATTGGGGGACATTGCATGTGTTGGTGTTATTGTACTTATAGTTCAAACTGCAAATTGTCTTTTTGGTAGAATGAATTGCTGGATAAACATGTATCTATAACGGTAGAGTTGTATCTTTATTCGTTGACGATTTTTTTTTTTTTTTTCCGTTTTTGTGTTGTAGCCATAGATTTAGCATCAAGGGACGTGTTTACCCTGCAATTCTACCTGTTCAAGATAAGAAAGTTATCGGGAAGGTTTTTTCATCGTTATTTTAGCATCTTATGCATTCAATAAACTAGAAATCATTATCTTCTGTTGGAGCAAAATCGGGCTTATTTATTTGATCATCGTACCCGTTTTCTAAACATTAATTTATTTTATTTTATTAAATAGGTTCTCATTGGCATCACTCCTCCCGAACTCGATATTCTCGACTCATTCGAGGACGACGAGTATGAAAGGAAAACTGTCGATGTTCTTCTCAAGGCATGTCAATTTGGTTCGCGTATTAGGAACCGTAATTTTAGCTGTTTATCGACATTGTTGTTCTCTTGAATTTGCAGGATAGTTCTGAGAAGTTGCAAGCTTACACGTATGTTTGGCTAAACAAGACTGATCCGAACTTATACGGCGAATGGGATTTCGAGGTGATTTGTTCGTTTTTCGATTGGAATTAAGTTATCTGCAGAATTGGTGTATTGCGTGTATCAGTTCCTAATCTTTTTTTGGCGTTTGATATTATCGTTACAGGAGTGGAAAGTAGTGCACATGGATAACTTCTTGAACATGACAAAGGGTTTCATGGAAGAAATCACGGCACCTGATTCGAAAACGAGGGTTGAAACGTATGAATCGTTCTATCAAGAGAAAGACAAATAATCGTGTTCCCATTTGTAATTAATTATATGATCTTTCAACTTATTTCCATGACTGTTATAGTCATCTGAATAAAGTTAAAAGCAAAAATTCACGTCGCACAAGTGATTTTCAAGGTTTCGGTTTTTTAATCAACGGTCAAAATATTTCCGTGTTTGGTTTCGAATCTAGAAATTCAGTAAATAAATGAATCGACACTCTGGAAGGTACTGAAGAACTGAAATGCTCAAGTAGTTTTCCATCTTTTCGATGAATAATTCTATTTTTATTTTTTATTTTTTTCGATTATTTTGTTCGAAACAGATTGATAAAACAATCGAGATAATAATATGAAAAGTCTCGAAATGGAGGGTAGAGATGGTAATTTAATTCCATTATTCTCTGCAACTTAAAAAAGTTCAATCTTTGCTCCGGCGACGAATTCTGAGATGGCCAAACTTTCCGGCACCCGGAGAAGAACCCTCGAAAACAATTGGCAGATATCCAGTTGCTCCTTTGTACCTCTTCTGAATCTGCACATTCAAATAAATAAATCCCACATTGAAAAAAAAAGGATAAATAAATCAAACACACTCGTAAATCGTCCAAGAACCAGAAACCGAACATCTTGAATAATTAATTTATTTTTTACTTGTTTAGAAAAAATGTAATTTATATAACATTAATATACCTGAAGAATTTGCTCACTGCTTCGCAGGCAATTTCTGCCGACGACGCAAACGGTGCCACCTGATCCTCCACCGGTAATTTTAGCACCATAAAGAGTTCCTTCACCCGACCGAGAAAGTTTACTGTGGTGCATTTCTTGCACCAGCTGTACTAGTCTGTCTGTACCATCTGATCCAAGCCCACATGCACTGTAGCTGTAGTGGCACTGTAGAGAAAAAAATAAAATATTAATACACGAAAAAAAAAATACGAAAATATAAAATGTGCCGATTTACCTGATACAATAATTCTCCGAGAGCAGTGAATTGGTCGTCTGAAGTCGAAGATGTTAGTAGCGCTTTGAAGGCCTGCAATTAATTCATATATGAAGCCAGTATTTTACGAATAAATTAATTTGAATATAAATACGAGGGGTGGATTTTTATATATTTTTATTTTAAATACCTTGACTCGGAAATTTTCGTATATAGGATGTCGAGTGGCAGCTCTGATCCCGTAATTCCTCTTGCTATCTATTACAGTGACTGGATCGTTGTGATCGGAAT
>NW_012194875.1:1187094-1203364 GCF_000504015.1 Erythranthe guttata | reverse complement strand
TAGAATCTCCACAGGGTTCAAATTATTACCGTAATGTGCAGACAAGAAATAAAAAAAAAAAAAAAAAAAAAAAAAGCTAGTGATCTACAGCGTGCTTTAAGAAGCTGGATTTTGATGAATAAATAAAACCCGATGCATCAAACAATCTATACGAGGCAATGCAGAATCAAATTTCCGTATCATTTCTGTAAAACCATGAATGAACCCTACATTTTCAATTAAATATTTTCTTGGGTAATTTTTATGCAAGAAAGATGCAATGAGACAATGATCAAAGATGAAAAATACTAAACAACACAAACAAACACGAAAAAGCGAGCTGATCATCACTAAAGAAATGCAATTAAATGATTTATATAAACAATTGAACTGATTAATGACTATCCCAGTCTTAAAAAAAAAAAAAAAAAGAGGGCTTTAGAATTAAAAAAAAAATCATCTTTTTAGACAAATCACACACACACACACATCGAATCAAAACATACCCATAATAACATAACAATTTATCAGTACATCGAATCAAAACATTATTTTTTCATCTTTTCAGACAAATCACACACACACAGTGTGTGTGTGAGAGAGAGAGAGAGAGAGAGAGAGAGAGAGAGAGAGAGAACCTCGACAACGCGGGTGGCATGGCCAAAGCCATGACCGGTGACGTAATAGGCAAATACAAGAGGACGCTTCACTGAGTCTTCTGCACCCATCTTCTTCTTCTTGATCTCTGATTTTTAGAAATAATAATAAAATAATAGAAAAAAAGCAGAACAAGAAACCCCTTTTTAATTTCTGATTGATCTCCGAAAAGAAATCAAGAAACAGAGGAATAAGTTCCAACTTTATATGGGTTCAGTTTCACTGTTGGGGTTTTTGACGTCAGAGTGATCTGAGGTGTCATCATTCGATTCTTATCCAATTTTGTTTTTTCGAGGGATTTAATGTTGTTTATTGTTTTTAACGTTATTGTATATATATTTATATTTATATGTAATACCATTTCTATGAACGTTATTCTTCTATTACATTTTGTAGACTACCTATTTTTTAATGATTTTCTGTCAAGAAAGATTTGACTATAACTTATTACATGGATTTAGGGGTAACGCACTCTGATTTTGTTCAAGATTTTCTCTTTTATTTTTTTTGGCAAAAGATAACATAAATTATGAAAATATTTATAGCAATTAATTGTAAATAAATATTTTTCAACTTTGAGAAATCGACAACGATGTTTAGCCCGTCAACCGGTTGATTTACGGATCAGATTCTCGAGTTCAAGGTGGTAGAGAGACATGATTGATTTACGAGTCGAGCTCTCGTCGTATATGATTTACATTTCTAATACAATTTTGTGATTTGTTGTATAATGACAAAGTTTACCTAATACAATTCAAACAATTGCAATTCTATTAATTTAAAAAAAAAAAAAAAACAGATTTGAAATCCAATGATTTATTTTAACATGATTACAATTTACAAACCATGTTTATTTAGAAGAAAAATATGATTACATGAATCGAAAAGGGAAAACACAAGCCACACCCAAACTTAAAGTAAACGCTCGATTGGCTAAACTTTTTCGAGATTCGATTAGAATCGATCTGGCGGTCGAGATTTTACGGAACGAACGAATCAGAGCGGTCCAACAGGAAGCAGGGCGTACGAGACGAGCACGGTGAAGGAGAACAAGGCAGAATGCAAAGCCCCGACGTACGCGTACCGTTGACACCGAACGAACGCGAACATCTTCGACAGGCTCCGCTGAGCGGCGCCGCCGCCGCCGCTCTCTCTCCGGCCAGTTCGGATCGAGTATATCTTCCGGTACAGCCTCTGCTGCTCCTCAAACGTCGACTCCTGCTGCCCTCGTGTCCTGATGCAATCCCTCACGGTGGTTGCGAAGGTGATCCAGAACGCGATCGAGATCAACGCCGACATGGAGATCGAGATCCACCTCCTCCCCTGCTGCGGCGCTGCGGCGGCGGAGGGAAGGAACACCTGCATGTACATGATTGCTTGGAAAATCACGTATGCTCCGGCCAATTGTCCGGCTCTGGCTTCCAGGTGATGGTGCTTTTTGTCCAGGTTTTCAATCAAGTCCCCGAACTCTTTGTAATTTAGATTCAGCTCCTCTAGTGATTCTGAATCCATTGGGAATATGTCCCTTATTATTACATTGCTCACGATATGAGCTTCTGTAATTCTGTTGCCATACATACACTAACTATATATTTGCTCAACCAACTATATAAAAATTGAATAAAATAAAGTGCAAATCACACCTACACCCCTGAGGTGTGCTAAAATAACTTTAAGGTCCTTATATTATCGAATAATTACAATTGTCCCCCTGAAACACTGCTAGAAATCCTAACGAAATAATGCATTGGATACGTTATTCTGTTAGAGTAACATGACTCTCCTAACATTTCTTAAATCCTTATTATTTTATATAAGATTTATAAATTTTCGTCTATGGTAGCATCAACGGCCTCGCGAGAAGCAAATATAGTGCATAATGGTCTCCGGGACATGAAATCTTGGCTCCGATAATTGTTTCAGGGGTGCGGTTGTAATAAACAATACCATAGGGACATTAAAGTTGTTTTAGCATACCACAGGGACATAAGTGTAATTTATCCTAAAATAATAGAATAATATATTCAGCACATAGTTTTATCGCAGCATTATTAAAAAAGTCTGCCGTTCTTTAATGCGTAATTTCAGTAATGATTAAGTAATTAGTAATTACTAATAAGCTTTCGAAGACTCCTTCAAAAAATAATATTCAAACATAATTTTATATTATTAATTAAATTTCTAGGTTTAAAATATAGGTGAACGGTGTAATGACATTCCATTGCTTCTCCAAATTAAATATTCACAATAATTAAATATCAAGATTTCACAATAATATAAAAAGAGAGACTTTATATGGTAATTAAAGCAATCTCCTAGTAGAAGTCAAACCATTATATTTATTCGTATTTTATTGGATGGAAATCGGACGGAACGCATTTCAAATGGCATTTATTTTTTCAAAAGTAAAAAATGAGTTCTAATTTACGTTCCTAAAAATCGAAATGCAAAAAATCATTCCTATTTCGGAATCGGCGGAATTTCGAAAATTTTGTTTATAATCTCTTGTTCCAAATTCGGATGTAGTGGAAATTTTCATAATTTTTTCTATATTTTTTTGAAATTTTGCAGGAATATGAATATTCAAGAAAATTGAAAAGAGAATTTGACAAAACGCAATAAATAAAAAAAATATAGGACAACAAATTGAAACATAGATTTTCTTATAAGGAAAAACACAACATAAGGCTTCTCTCATACCAATTATTTTTTTATAAAATTTTAATTTACTTGAGTCTTTGGTATATATTTTTCATATAAAATATAATATAAGATATATTATGGAATTACAAAATATATTTTAAGATTATATTATATATTTCGAAAAATCATATAAATATTCGAAACTAAAATCAGTTCAGAAATTGAAGTTTTCGATAATTTTATATACCATTTCGATTCCATTTCAAATAAATTCAAAAAACCGAAAAACGGCATGAAAAAACCTTGAAACGAATTTTAAATATTTCAAGACCACCTAGTCATGCATTTCATATTTTTTTTATAGGAGGGAGTTGGTGAAACATCACACATATAGCTGGTGGAATAGTAATCAATATATTTATTGTAGAATATGCAAATTGATATAAGTATATTGTGCAATCATACATTTTAATATTTCAAACTTCAGACTTCGACACTATAATGAACAAATTATTTGTAGTACGGCAAGAGATGTGCTTGATGGTTGGAGCAAGCGAACATGTGTTAATTAATTGAGATTGGAATTTTCTTGTCAACTATCACTAGGTCGGGCTTATCACAGATAATTACACTGTAAGTACATGATTAGCCTAGTATGGTTTACAAGCTAATATACAAGTAGATTTACCACGTACACATATATAATTGACTGCAGGTTCCTTCATTACAAAAAAAAAAAAATTCAAATCAAAGATGTATAATATGTGAGATCCAAGTCGAGACGTAATTTTTTTTTGTTTATGTTATATATACCTAGTAGCAATATTTTGAAAACCAGATCGGATCGGCCGATCCGATCAGTTCAACCGCGAACCGTTACCATGTCCGGTCCGATTAGATGTGAAAACCCAAAAAGTTCAAAAACCCGGGTCTACCAAAATCCCGGTATGACCGGTAAGAACCGGGAAACCCATAACTAGTCCAAGAACCGGGTTTTAACTTAGAAGGGTGTGTCATGGCCGGATCTACTTCGAAAGTGGTCGTGGTTGACTAAATCCTATCGGAGAAGGTTGTGGGTGAACATATCCTGTTGCAAAAGGTTGTGGCTGCCATATCTATCGATTGAAGAAACTGAAGAGGAAGAAGGTGAAAGAGAAAATGAAGAAAAAAATGAAAAAAAAAAAGTAGAAAAAAGAAACTATAGGCGTGGAAATGGAGAGAAGAAATAATAAATATAGGGAGAAGAGATAAAGAAAAAGAAAACAAGAAGAGAGGGAGGCTTATGTGAAAACTGATGAGGAAGAAGAAAGAAGAAAGAGAGAGGGGAGAGGAGAGTGGAGAGTGGAGAGAGAAGAAAAAAAAATGATCGTAAATTATTGGGTAAATTACAATGACCGTGAGGTATGGTCAAATTATAAATAAATAAATAAATAAATAAAAAAAACCATCATGTTTTGATAATTACAACTACTCATCAACTATGAATCTTATTACACGTTCACCTTTATGGTGTCAAATTCAATATAATCTTCTAGATTCCGTGTAATGGTCTCTAGTTTGTACTCGTTTTTTGCAAAAATGTAGTTTTTAATACACCACAATCCATTAGTTACAAGCCAAAAAACATATTTTATGATCATCGTGCTTCAAAATGTGAACATCGAATGAGATAAAACATGTACACAATTGATAATATTGCATATAATCTAGAATATTCCACTAAATTTGACACCACAACGATGGACGTGTAAGAAGATTCATAGTCGAGAGATGATTGTAATTACACAAACATGAGGGGTTTTCATAATTTGACCATACATCAAGGGTTGGTTGGAATTTACCATAAATTCTTTTTTTTTTAAGGTGTTGGATAATAAAATGTAGAAAGTGGGAAGGAAATATAAAAAATAAAAAATATATTTCATTCTAGGTATTAAATAAATAAAATAATTATATATGAAAAGAGAAAGTAAAAATATCTAGTCAAACCGTGATCCAATGGCGCGTTTGATTCGATGTCTGATCCGGTTTTTAAAACATTGCCTAGTAGTGTATTTTTTATTTTATTTACAAATGCTTACCCATTAATAAATAAATTGTTACATCCAACTTTACACAACAATTAATTATTTAAAATATGTTTTCACAATCTATCTCAATTTATAATTTAACATAAAACAAGAAAGGACTTGTTCTTTGTTTAAGTTTTATAGCTATCAAATTTCTATATATCTTTTGAGATTTTAAATTTTTAAATAATTTTAACCACTCAACTAATTCACGTATGAACACTACACAAGTTCTAATGATCATATCGGATACAAATTTAATTAATATCTATTAATATTTGCTTATTTGTGTTTTTTGTCCATAATAAATCTCTAAAATAATTCGAGGACCCTGCCGTTGAACCCCCGATAAATTTTACTTCATCTTCTTAGTTTTTCAGTCCCCCAACGAAAAAATCCTATTTATTCCCTTGAGTATTTCATCATAAAAATATAACACACACTCATATAATATATATATATATATATATATATATATATATATATATATATATATATATATATATATATATATATATATATATATATACACAACCGTTGAAGTTCATAAGGGGAATAATTAATTACTAGCATAGAATATACCACACTACACTATCAATTGTACCTAATTAAATCACACATTTGATTTCGTCAAAAAAATATGGTGTTGATCACCCCTGCTTCCTAGAAATTAATTGGCTAGCTAATAATCTTATTTCAAATAATTTGTTCCCATTAGTAACTACTACTGCAAATATTAATCATCATACATATGATGTGTCAATATATATTCAACTATGTAAATATATTCATATTATGAGAAATTTCGGGTTTGACATTAATCGTACATATATATATGTGTGTAACTATATATTGTGACAAAGTCACCCTTATAAAAAAAAACAATTAAAAAAAAATAAAAATCTGACGAAGTCATACATATTCACAGATACACCCTTTGATCTAGCAGTACCCTAGAACTATATAATATGCCAGTATACATACATATATATGTATAGGTGATCGATCGAAAACTAAAGCACGTTAAACGTAACATATATTATAATTGCAATAATCAATATTATTACGAATACCAATCATTGTATTCATAGCTAATCATAATAGATACTACTCCCGACCGGACAAATAAATTTGAGCTTGTGGGGTACGAAATGGCAGATACGAGCAACAAAATAGGAAAGGTGCAGGATCCGACGTGCAAAAGCGACGACATAAAAATACGGGAATTTCTGGAACGCAAAATCGAGGAGAAAGAGGAACAAATACTGAAGATGGAAGCAAGTGTTTTCCAGCTTGCGAATTACTACTTTGTTTTCCAAGGAGTCATGCTAACGGCTATAATCAACGGGTCTTCGTCCACTCTTAAATGCCGCCATTTTTGGCTGCCGTTTTGTTTGTCTCTCATAGGAGCTGTTCTCAATATCGGGACGTTGTTAACGATCGCGGACAAGTACAAGGAGGCATTGATCCAATTGGACGAAAGAACCCTAATTTTCTATCAGCACGTGTACCCGAAAACATTCAAGAGGATGCACATTGAAAATAGAAAGAAGAAAACATGGAGGAACACTATTATGGTAATTTCCATGATTCTTTTTTTCCTTTTTGCCCTCCTTAACCTAATTGCTTCCTGGATTATTCCGTGCCGCATCTAGGGTTTTTTTTCTTTTTGGTGCTGATGTACGTGTCGTGCATGCAACATATATCGAATTAAATAAATCATGTTCATGATATCGTTTATTATCAGCGTGTGTGCGCGCGCGCGCACGTTGTTTCTCTCGGAAAAAGTTGTCTTTTGTTCCATATATTATGTCCTTTTAGTTTGATTCTTTCTGATGATGTTATGAATATCAATACTAGATCATATAGCGTTTGATTACAACTATATTATGGACTTGGAAATCATTATAATAACATGTATGATATGATAATTGATGCTGCTCAAATGTCGATTGGGCAACGGAATGACTGGTCAACTCGTTAATTAGTCTATAAAATAGTCGAAAAACACTAGACGACACGCAGTTGCGAATCTAGCTATGGTCTAGAGTGTGCAGCTGCACACCCTTAATTTTAAAACAAATTGTACTACTATACATAAGTTGACATACTAAATTATACGCAATTTCGAATACCCTTGGCAAAAATCATGAATTCGCCACTGATGACACGCCCGCTTAAGTTAGAAAAAAAATTACAATATAACTAAATAATATGACCTAATTACCAAAAGGGTGTCATAGGATGATTGATACGTGAATAGTTTAAATAAAAATATAATTAGGATTCTAATAATTGGAAGAAAAAGGAAAAAAAAAAAAAAAAAAAAAAAAACCAGCAGAAATTTAATCTCTTACCAAAATAGTATACATACCTTGTTATCTGAACGATAACATATATATTATAGATGTTAAAAACCAATGTGGGACAAGATAATTATAATTAAGAATGTTAATTGGATTTTTCCCTCTATGTGAGCCAATTTTGGGCTACTAACTCCAATTAAACACATCAATAACCATAATCATGAGCGAGTTAAAATGGTATAACAATCACAAACACTAATTTAGTTTAACAATAAGTTTCATGATTGTATAATTAAAGGATTTTAAAAAAAAATTAATTAACAAGGAAAACTTACTACAGTCAAACTTCTATAAATTAATAGAGTCGGGACGACTAGCAAAATTGTATTAATTTAGCGAAATATTAAATTATCGAACTAATAATTTAGTAGGTTTTTACCGAGTTCGATCAGACCAAAAGAAACTATTATTTAAACAAGGTTATTAATTTATCCAGTATTAATTTATTCAGGTTCTACCGTATTATTTCAAAATAACAGATCTAGTTCCTGCTACTTCTAGCCATATTGTTTGGTTCATGTATTTTCGAAACGAGAAAAATTAAAATGCTAAAGTAAATGGAAAGAAATAATTTGAAAATTTCATATATATATATATATATATATATATATATATATATATATATATATATATATATATATATATATATATATATATATATATATATATATATATATATATATATATATATATATATATATATATATATATATATATATATATATATATATATATATATATATGATACCGACTCGGCCCAAACATCTTATAGTTTCTACAAAGCCCAATAAAAAGCCCGGTCCAGACCTAAATTTTGTATAGCTACGTGATACAATCTCTAACGGAGTGTCTTGGAATTGGCGAAATTTCAGAAATTTCGGAAATTACATTAATTTATAATCTCTTGTTCCAATTCAAATGTAATGGAATTTTCACAATACTTTTCTACCTTTTTTGAATTATTGCAAGAAAATGCAAGAATATACAAAAAAGAGTTCAATAAAACGCAAAAAGTAAAACCACATGTAGGAGGAACAACAGATTGAAGCGTATATTTTTTGATAAGTGAAACTGCAACAGAGTTTCTGATACCAATTAATATCTTCTAAAGTTTTAATTAATTGATCATTCCGTATTTATATTATTCATATAAAACAAAACATAAGTTATATTATGGAATTAAAAAATATATCATAAAAATTATAATATATATTTTAAAAACAATCGAAATATTCTGAACTAAAATTTGATTGAAAATCGAAATTTCAGATAATTTTCTATACAATTCCGATTTTGTTCCAAATAAATTCAGAAAAAAAAAAAAAAAAACAAAAAAATCAAGAATTTCAAAGATCAGAATAAAAAGTATATGCCAAATTCAGTTATATTCATATTAATTGTTATAATTTGGAATTTCCATTCCAATTTCCAACACAAGTGTTGTCATTGATGGTGCAATTTCAACCACTACCGTTATCTTTTAGATTATTTTATTTTTGAACAGCTAGCCTTTTAATATTTTAGAACACAAGTGTTGTCATTGATGGTTTGATTTATGGGACTTGGTAACAATTTTTTATTCAACTAACTATCACGTCAACCATAAGAAGGTTTGACTATTAGTCCATAAGTCAACGTCACATGGTTCATTTTTGGAAATAAAAAGTTAAATATTTTTGGGATATTATTTCAAAAGTGGAAAAAATAATAAATTTAATACATAATAATAAAATATCGTACACTAACATAGTAAAATTTAATAATGTAACATTATTCATATTTTATATAACATTGGTTTTTTTTTTAAATCTAACATATTAAGATTTATAATCTAAATATATAGATTAAGATTTTAAAAATCGCATTTCTATCTTTATTTCTTAAGGATTGAGATATATTGATGAAAAATCGGAGATTAATAATTGTTAAAAATTAGTAGAGAAAAAATATTAAAAATAAATAATTAAAAAAATACAATTATGATTTTTTAGGGTTGCCAGAGTTTCTTTCTTTTATATATAAGGTTAGACATTTATTAACAACTCTTTGTACTGAAATAGTAAAAAAAAAAATACACTTTATTTTTCAATTATTGCAAAATATATTTCTCCCAACACTTTTTACAGTTAAATCTCTATAAATTAATACAATCGAGATTCGTGAAATTTTATTAATTTAGCGAAATATTAAATTATTGAACTGATAATTTAATACATTTACTAGGAGTCCGAACCAGTAGAGAACTTATTATTTAAACAAAGGAGGCTGCTAAATAGCCAGACCATTTATGACCTCAATGTTTTGCCTCTAAAATCCCCCTAATTTCCCTCCTAATTTTTCTCCCACATTCTCATCTTTTTTTTTCCCGGAATGGAAGTAATATATTTATATTATCTTCTATTTATTTATTTCCGTAATAGAAAGAATCTATTTATATTATCGTCTATTTCATCTCTTTAATTCTTATTTCTCTTTTTTCCCCTTTACTAGTAACTACACCCGTGCGTTGCACGGGCATGTTAGAGTCGGACGATTTCACATAATCATTCTTAATGACACCACTGCACATACTATCATACTTTCATGCAAATATTTTTCTTTTGGCTTCAAATGGGAACCACAAACTCTGAGACAAACATTACATATCAATACCATGGCCACCAATTTTAAAAAACAATTAAAAAAATGAAGAAACCATTTACCTTTCCCTGCAAAATAACACGAAGAAAAACGTTTCGAAAAAAAAAACATAGAATAAGGCTGCTTCAACCATATATATATATATATATATATATATATATATTAATCAAATTTGGAAAACTGTCGAGAGGCTCAAATGAATTATCTCCCTTATCTCTCTCTTTGCACATACAATGTTATAATATACTTTTTTTCTTGCTAAACATATTAAGAGAAAAAAGAAATAAAAATGTTTGTTCAGCACAACATAAACACCAGAATGCTAATGTAAAGAGGGACAAATAGGGGTCCTTGTACCTTCACAACATGAACAATATAACAATTGGTGAAAAAATCTATAGAGAAACCAATGTAACAAATTTCATAAATCTCTTGAATTTAGAGGGTCTTCCAAACATCTGAAAGCGCTAGAATAAAAGGAAATGGCTTCATATGTCAAACAATTATAAAAAAGAAAGAAAAAAAAGCCGTTGCTTTAAGCGGGCACAACAGGAACACCACAAAGCTTGATGAAAAGGGGGACAGAGAAGGCTTGTTCAACCTTCACAACAACCATATAACAAATATTTAATCATACTTCAGAAATATATAACGCAATTTTGAATACATCTATATACACAAAATTGAAGCAGTGAAACATTTTTTTTAAAGATAGAGAACTACCAAAAGAAAAGTTGATGAGGAGTCGAAAGGTGAAGTAGAAACGACAAAGAAAAAAAGTAGGGAAATGGAAAGAAGAAGTTGCAAGCACCGATTATGAAGTTGAATTTGAAGCTGTGAAACGAATTTATAACAATATGTAGATAATTACCAAAAAGTACACTATCAAGAGTCGGACGATGAAGAAAAAAAAGTGAGAAAAGGGAGAGAAGAAGTTGCTAGCATGAAAGATGAAGTTTGATAAAATAAAAATATCAAGTAACTTGAGAGTATGAGAATTGAGAATACGTGAGTAGAGTTGTACACAATGGAAGAATAATCACGGACAAAAAATCCATATTTATTGAAAGGTTATTTTAGAAATCGATATAAATTGTAACGGTGCACTGACGTTGTGGAGAAATATTATAAAAAATAAAATTAAAATAATTCTAGAAAATCGAATACATAAATGAAACGCCATTTACATTGTGGGAAAAAAAAAGGAAGAACAAAAAAAAGAGGATCATAGTACTCAGCAGTAACACCAAACATCTTCTTCAGGCATACAACTTAAAAATAATTCGTATATGAAGAAAAACGGTCACCCCTAGAGACAACGAATGATGAATGCAGAAAGCTCCGTTTGCAATATAAGATTTATATATTCAAAAGCATTTGATGGCTATTTTTTGCAAAATTTGGCCAATAATGAGAGGGCAAAAAAAAAAGCAATCAAATGTTGATGGAAAATTCTATATTATAAAAACCAATTAAAGTAATAGATTTTTAAAATATCTTGAATTTTGAGGTTCTTCCAAAAACTGTAAAGCAGCTAGAATATTTTTTTTTCTTAAGATGTTAAATGTTTTCCCCGACATTGCTCGTTCAGTGCGTTCCATCCGCCGACCTCAAAATATTTTTAAGCTTATAAATAGAGAGAATGATTATATTACCAGGTTGTTTTCATCGGCTGGTTCCATTGGTAAATACATCACGAAAACTCCTGATTTCTTCCTCTAATAATCCAAATATTCTTCCCCTTTGCTTCCATAATTTATCTAAGATAATAACAAATGACAAAATCTACCCAAAGCAAGGTTGAAAATTGAATATTAGTGCTTAAAATTTTGGCAAACTTAGTAAAAATAAAGAGGAAAAATAAATAAATAAAATAGGATGCTCACTCAACTTTATCTGATGAGAAAGGTTCTTTCGTTACGTAATCCCACTCCTTGACAACACTTGCTTTTCAAAATTTTCAATCACCAAATCTGTGGAGTCATAAGAGGAAAATATTCAGTATAATACTTGAAAGATATAGTTCGAGATTGCAAATATATCTAAACTCAAAATAAGAGAAAAAGGTGGCCAAGTAATTACTGCAAGAAAATATACTCAAATAAGTCTATGACTAAGCTCGAAGGTGGATAAGGATTCGTGATGCAGAGATAATCAATGTACTTTACATGTTTGACTATGTGTTGAATTTCATAATCATTGTAGTCTATAGATTACAAACAAAATCATGTCCCAGTTTCACTCATCCTTGTTGCACAATTGGACTTTCAAACACATGTCACAATTTATCCAATGTAGGTTCTCAATTAAAATTCATAATAGAAGCTACGGATCACAAAAAATAGAAGAATAAAATGGACATTTTAAAATCGTATTTTAGTAGAAACTCAAATATCAACTGAAGTTGATCGATAGCCATTTCAAGTGTCCTCTGAATTATCAATAAACATGTGAGCCAAGTACCAACACTTAGGCCGAAAAAAGGAACAAAGTCATTCACTCAGTTGCATATCTAAAATTGATTTACCTTTGTGTACTCCAAACGGATAAATTGGTAACTACTTCAAATATTATCACATGAGAACAGGATCATCAACTTTAAATCATCGAAAATGTGCCACGTGGATTGGATGTAATCTCTCCCCCACTTTTTGTCGACTTACAAATGTGGAAGTAAACAAATTCAGAAATTAAAACATGAGAACATAATGAAAATTGTATACTCGTGCAAACATGAAGTCCGGCGGACTTGTTCTCTTTAGTCGAGGAATTCATAATGATTTGTTTCTCTTCACCTTTTCCGGCTCTTCATCGTCTTCCGCCTTCAAGATCATCTCAGTATTCTATGCATCTGTCCTTTACCGGTAAGATGTATAATTCTGAAAATATGATATCAAAATGAACATTTTTAGCCTCGTAAAAAATGGCAAACGATTTTCTCAAAACAATAGAAAACAATCTCACACATATGACCTCTTTGACATTATAGGACTCTCGCATATAATTTAATTCATCACCACCAACAAACACATACGGAAAAGAAAAACACAAACCATTGTTTGCCATCGAAACACAAATCAGAAGGCCTATATGTGGACCTTAAAAAAATATTTATCTAAAAAGCTAAAATAAAAAATTAACAGAGCAAAGGGAAAAAAGAATACATAAATTGAATCGGATAATGTACATGGACCTCTAACAAACACTAATTCATTATATTTATAGAATGATGATAATATACTTTCACCCTATATAAATCCATAAATCTCTGATGATGTGACAATATGCATCATTAATTACCACCAGAAATTTTACATTGTGCGTGTCGTAGTGGGAGGTTTTTGATGTGGAGAATTTAGATGAGATAGTGTGCTCGTAGAGGTTAATGAAGATCGTGGTGCAGAGGTTAAGCAATATCGTGGTTTTAGTTTTTTCTGTAGAAGAGTTTAAAGAAATAATTACCTTTTAACTGCTCAATTTTCAATTTTTATTTATTATTTTTTTTTTTTACTTTCGTCGTGTATTCAATTCAATTTTGTATAAAGTGGACGGTTATATTTTTTATTTTATTTATTGAGAAAATCGTATTTTAAAAACAAACTATCAAAATAGAAAAATTACTAAAATGCCAATAGGTTTAGGTTTAGGGTTATAGGTCAAAATATCTTCCTTTTATATATAAGATTAGGGGGCAACTATTTTGAATACTAACTTTTGCTTAGTTGAATACCAAAAAAATAGAAATTAAATAATTAATTGGAAATTACTTTAATACCCTTAATGAAAATTAAAACCAAATAATATTACAAATACTATTTTTCTTTCTTAAAAACCAAATAATCAAAAACCTAAAAAAACATTTCCCTCCTCACTCCCAAACCCCTCACCTCCTCCACCTCCTTCTTCCCCCTCCCCAAAAACCCTCCTAAAAAACCCCAAAACAAAAGAAATCAAAACCTTACACAACTTGCAAAATGGCCTCAAATGACAATAGAATGGTAGTTTACGAGCAAGGAGAACCCATTCAGGTATGTATTCATGTATTTTTTGAGCTAAAACATCGATTTTGAAATTTTTTTTTTTTTTAAGCTCGCCATGTATTTTCGACACATACAGGTCGAAAATACACCTATTTTTCGACATGTATGTGTCGAAAATACCCTTAGATTTCGACACTTAAGTGTCGAAATCTAGGGTAATTTTCGACACTTAAGTGTCGAAAATTGCATCATAATTCGACAACTTAAGTGTCGAATTTGTTCCTGTTGCAAATTTACTTGTCTTATATTTTCGACTCTTTTGTGTAGATCGATTGCACCCATTCATTTACCACGTCCGAAAAATTCCCAACAAAAGAAGCTTTAATGGCATGGGTTCGTGAAGTATGTAAAAGAATTGGAATGGTGTTAATGATTGGGGGTTCGAGTGACGGGGATAGAGGACGTAGGACACCGTATGTGATTGTTCGTTGTGAGCGTGGGGGCCATTATGTTGGCAAGAAGGTACCAGGTGAAGATGATCAAAGACCGGGAAAAAGGAGCACCGGTTCAAAGAAATGCAATTGTCCGTTTAAATTGAAGGGGACAAGGGAACACAAGGATGATGAAAAGGCTGAGTGGAAATTGGATGTTAGTTGTGGTATTCACAACCACAACTTATTCGAAAACTTGCACGGACACTCTTATGCCGGAAGATTATCAAAGGAGGATGTTTCCTTTGTTCACACTATGAAGAAAGCAATGGTGAAACCAAGGGAAATTCTAAGAGCATTGAAGCAAAAGGACCCGTCTAATGTAACTGGTATGAAGACAGTTTACAATACTATCTCTAAGTTAAATTTCAGTGAATTGGATGGGAGATCTCAATTGCAATCATTGTTCGTCAAGTTGAAAGAAGATGAATACCTCTCGTACCATAGATCGAACGAGTTGAATGCGATTACCGACTTGTTTTGGATCCACCCGAAATGCATTAAGTTGGCACAGTCGTATCCGTACGTATTCGTCATCGATTGCACGTACAAGACCAATCGTTACGGACTCCCATTTCTTGAGATTGTGGGTTTTACTTGTACCAACAAGACGTTCTCAATTGCCTTTGCTTACTTGGACCACGAAAAGACGGAAAATTTTGAATGGGCGTTGCGTTGTTTGAAGGAGGCCATGACCAGTTGTCCTCGGCCTAATTGCATTGTAACAGATCGAGATTTGGGTTTAATGAAAGCAGTGGCCAATGTGTATCCATCGAGTCATCACTTGCTGTGTCGGTGGCATGTGAACAAGAATATAGTGGCCAATTGTAAGAAATTGTTCCCAAAGGACATCACCAAATGGAAGCAATTTCAGTCGAGTTTTTCGGCTCTTATTGAAAGAAATACCATAGAGGAGTTCAATGAGGATTGGGAGGATTTGAAAAGAACATTTATTGGTTATCTCCCGGCTATAGAGTATGTAGCTAATTCATGGTTGGATCCGTACAAGGAGAGACTTGTATCGGTGTGGACAAATAAGTATACTCATTTTGGAACGTACACTTCTAATAGGGTGGAGGGGGCACACGGACGAATGAAAAGGGATGTGCGTAATTCAACTGGCACATTTGTGGATTTGTATACGAAAGTCCACAATCAAATTGTCGAACAACACAATGACATCAAGGCTTCCTTTGAAGTAAGTAAAAATACTTACGAGCACACTTTCAAAACGTTGATATACAATGAGCTTCGTGGAAGTATCTCAAAATACGCTCTACAACTACTCAAAGTTGAGGTGGACAATGCGAAACTATTGCAACCGAGCGATATGGGTTGTAGTTGCGCCATCCGAACAACCCACAGTCTACCATGTCGCCATGAACTTCATGAGTATGTTGTTGTGAACAAATGTCCTATCCCACTTGAGTAATAGGCTCGTATTG
>NW_012194875.1:1166464-1184744 GCF_000504015.1 Erythranthe guttata | reverse complement strand
CTGAAATCAGATGCACCCATTACTAATTAACGATCATTCTAACCTAATACAACCAAATCCTAATTACCCATATCAAACATTCAAATCTTAAATAAATATTAAAGAAATTTATAATCGAAACAACTATAACTTACTATTCGAAGAAGACGACGGCGGCGGCTTTGGGCGACGTTGGGCGGCGTGGGCGGCGTTAGGCGGTGTTTGGCGTCGGCGTCCGGCGGCGGCGATGGTTGGGCGGCGGCGGCGGCGTCGGGCGGCGTGAGGTTGACGGAGGGAGTTTTTGTGTTTGATTTTTTTTTTCTTTTTTTTTTATTTGGTTTTCAAATAGGTAATTTCAAAGAAAAATTAATGTAATTAGTATTTTGTATGAAAGGGTATTTTTGTACTTTTATTTTTATTTTGGTATTAAAGTAAGAAAAAACTTAAAAATATGTACTCAATTGTGGTTTTCAACTAGGTAGTATTCAACTAAGCAAAAATTAGTATTCAAAATAGTTGCCCCCATAAGATTACCCTTTCCTTTTTTTTTTTTTTTTCTTTTTATTAATTTATTTACCTTCAAATAAAAATAGTTTTCTTTCTCTTATAACTCACCAACTTGATTTAGAGTTGCATGCTCTGCTATCGTTATGATATATTTTAGCTAATTTAGCAATAATTTTATATTTTATTGGGTTATTATTATTATTATAAATTATTATTATTATTATTATTATTATTATTATTATTATTATTATTATTATTATTATTATTATTATTATTATTATTATTATTATTATTATTATTATTATTATTATTATTATTATTATTATTGTTATTATTATTATTATTATTATTATTATTATTATTATTATTATTATTATTATTATTATTATTATTATTATTATTATATAATCAAAGGGTCATTCAATTTACTTTGTAGAAAGTATCATTTAATCTATAATTGTATATAATCAATTGAGATATATTGTCAAATTACATCGATCTACATAATATATAAAAGTTATGATACAATAAATTAAAAGCACTAAAAACACTAATTTATTAATTATTGACAATCAAATATAAGTAAATTTCATAACATGATAGCATAATTTAGAAATTATAGGTGTCAATAAAAATTAATTAATAATCAACTGGGACATATGTCAAATTATATCGATTTAATTACATAATTTATATGTTGACTAAATCTATATAATAATAATAATAATAATAATAATAATAATAATAATAATAATAATAATAATAATAATAATAATAATAATAATAATAATAATATATACATCCGTTAAATGTCAACCTTAAAACACTAATTTATTAATTATTCATAATAAAGTAGAAACGTGAAGAGATTATAAATAAATTTTACAATATAATAATATGTTTTGTATTTATCTTTATTCATTTTGTGTTTACTTTTTCTAGATATCAAACTCGTTAGTCCATTATAATACTTTGTGACTTAATTTTACATGCTATTTTTTTTATTTACCATATAATAATAATTAAAATAAAATAAAATAAGTATAATATACTTATTATTTTTATTTTCTGATTTAACACATGTAATCTATAATACTCCTTTTATAATTTAATAATAATAAATATATTATTTTTCATATGATTCATGTTTTCATTAGTAAGTTATCCTGTGCTCATGTTTTTTTAATTATATAAATGCTCTTTTTGAAAATTTCTATTTAACTAGTAGTATATTCTAGGGGGAAATGAAAAAGAAAAATAAAATAAAAAGGAAAGGCAATAAAAGACAAACAAACTAAATATAGAGAGGGAATAAAATATATTTTCCACGTGTCAATTAACTACTGGGAATCCTACTTGTGTATTAGCACGGCTGACGGATCCAATACATACCTGATATATAATATTGGAAATTGTAATTTTATAGAGAGAGAAAATATTTAAATTCAAATATTAATAGTGGAAGGGCAGGCTAGTAAATGTAATATTACAAAACTCCCATTTTCTGGCTCGCCCTGGCCATCTATCTTTATTTTTAAACAAAATTATTTTATTTATACCGTTTACATTTTGACTTTTGAGGGAAAACTTAGAGAGAGAAATTTCAGTGTGTGAGAGAGAAAGAGAGAGAGAGAGAGAAGGGGGCTAACATGAAGGCGAACAATGAAACGACGATGGATCTGATTTTGAGGGATTTCTATGTTGTGGATCCCGTACGGAATTCGGGATATTACGGCGTGATAAAGTACACCGTCGAACCCCGGCGGCGGGGCAAATTTATCCGTTCGTCAAGCTTTGCCGAAAAATTCATGGAGCAGAAGAAGGCTCAGCAGATTCATGTAATAAACGGTGATAAAATTCTCCTCGTTTTGCACCAGGAAGATTTCGAGATCGGCAAGGATGTTTTCTTCGGGATCGCCGCCGCCGATGGCCTTCTCGTTGCTAGGTTTGTCGAACCAGCCGAATCCACCGTCGCTCAGCGCGTGTGGTACAATCTCCCTCTCTCTCTCTCTCTCTCTCTAGATCTACCTAAATCTCTCTCTCTCTAAAAATTGATTTTTCATTAATTAAATTTTTTTCTTTGTTGTGTATAGGGGAATGTTTGGTTTTCGCGGTGCAGGAAGTTAATATGTAACGCCGGCGTGGTGGCGCCGTTATCTTTGTCGTCTTCTAATTTCGATAATTGTGTCTGGGTGGTGCTCCGGTGGAACTAGTCGGCCCTCAGCCGATTTTTATAGTTTAACTTTATGTATTAATTCTCCAATATTAGCGTGTGTGTATATATGTACATTTTATACAAATTCATATGTATGCATTTATGTGATTTGATACCGGCCTGCAATCTCCGGCAAAGAAGTCTCACCGGAAAATTGATTTTTCAGCCGCTGACGTCAGCACGATGGTCCGTAAAAGATGGAATAGAGGGAAGAAGACTTTATTGCCCCTGCCAAATCAAAAAGATTACACTAGGTCGCGTTTTAATTTGCCAACAGTCTCATGCAATTTTCCATGTGGTAGTTTTTTCATATTTCAGAAAATATTGGGGTTAGATTGAAAAGTAACAACAATATTAAACTTTTTAATTTTTTTCCAAAATATTTTCATAAATTTTATGTTAAACAGGTGAAGACCGCATCAATGAAATTTGAAAATGAGTATAACTTTTTGGGTTATTTAGCCAATAAAATTTGTTAATCGGGGACTTTTTAGAAATAAATTGTAATTTTATGCTTATATATATGAAAGATTAATACATTTAAATTTAAATTTTCTCTCGTACAATTTTAGTTCGTATCTCTCTCATTTGATCAAATTCCAAACCTTCCCCCTATTTTATTCTACTAATTTTTTTAACGATATTATATTATCCGAATCCTACACTACTAATCCTCAACTACATGAGTTAATTATGATTGAAATGTAATTCGAATTTCATTGTTGAAAAAAATATTCAGTACTAAGTAGAAATATTATATGAAAATGTGAATCTTTACTAATGAGGGCTGATAATATATAAACTGAAGCCTATGGTAATAATATCGACGGTATTTAAACTTGAGCCATTTAAAATTTATTTACGGAAGATCGTACTAAATATTTACTTTTCGAATTAAATATTTATTAGTAGTAATATGAATTTAATTAAATAGAGTATAAGTTGAAGATCACAAGTTACGTAGGAATATTTAAAATTAAGAGTGGGATGTAAGGTAATTTTTAAGGAGAGTTTACTCTTTTATATCGTACACGTGTACATGTAAAGAGTTGACAATTTGTGCCAACTAGGAATTGGAATACACCATTACATCAGCGCTGACGTATGACACAAATTAATCAACAAAGAGCTGACCAATGAGACATTTAGTCATATATTTAATCCCTTGTACCATAAAATCGATATAATGTAACATAAAATTTAATAATTTTCTTTTAATAAACTATTACTTCTGTTGATTTATCTGTCTATAAACATATGCTCGTTATGTTGAGGCAGATTACAGTTGAGACACTAATGATGTTGAAACAATATTTCACGTGTTGTTATGAAATCTAACTTATAAAATTAGAATAAATGACACCATATATTAAAGACAATCTTCTACACTAAGCAATAGAATTCTTCAAACTAATCTCGAGAATCTAGTGGCAATAGTATATATATATATATATGGAAGTTTTCCCTTAAATTATTGTATAGGTTGGTGCATTTATGTTTGTACTTTGTAGCAAAGTTTTTTAAACATGTAATATTATTGGGCCAAGGCCCTAAATTTCTTTTTGTAAAGAAACCGTTACCGAAAAATTTAAATCATTTGCAACCCAACTATATATTTTGTCCTAATCACATCATGAAAAAAAAAATAAAGAAAAAAAAGGGAATTAAATAAGCATGCCTATGTGTTTAATTTCTGGAATATTCCAAATAATAGGATCTCTCTTTTTTAAACGTTATCTTTAAATCCATCCTTTTTGTAAAGAAACCACTACCGGAAAGTGATGACGTCATCTTTAAGACCACCCTTTAATTGTAAAGAAGCCACTACCGGAAAGTGATGACGTAATATCATCTGATTTTTTTTTTTGACAAATATACAAAAAGAAAAGAATTGGAAAAAAAAAAAAAAACAAAGCCGGACATGCACCAATCATGGATGCTTTTAAATGAAAATAAGTAGTATTTTTGCTCTTAATTAAGTAAATGTCAAATTTAGTGGAATTTTTAAAATTATATGGAATATTCTCCAGTGTGTACCTGTTTTACATATTCGAGCTTCACAATTTTTGAAACATGATTATCATAAAATGTGATTATTGGCTCGTAAATATCAGATTGTGGTGCATCAGAAACTTTATTTAATTTGCACAAAACGAGTACAAACTAGATAAAATTCCACGTACTATAAAAGATTCTGTTGAATTTAACACCATAAGGGTGAACATGTAAAAAGATTCATAGTTAAAGAAGGAGTTGATTGTAATTACTCAAATAAGAAGGGGGTTTTCGTAATTTGAAATTTCCTTAGAGTACTTGATGTAATTTAACCCAATTTTTATGATGTGAATTGTTAATTTAATTAATATGTTGAGTTGGCAAAACACATTTTTTCTTCTACAACATCACAAAAATACAGTAGCCCTAAAGCTTAAATATAATAAATCACATGCAGAAGAAAATATTACGTTAATTCCACCATTGATATATAATCAAGAGAAGAAACTTAAAAAACGACACCGTTTCATCAATTAATAATCCACGTACAATTACACAGATCCACAGTCATGCTCATTCCCACCACCAACCTCCGCCCCGGACTTCCTCTTCTCGGCGGCGGCGGCGAACACAAAGTCCAGATTATACAGCACCGGCACCAGCGTGGCGGAGCACAGAAACACGAGCACCGGCCCGAATACCCAAAGCATAAGCGGCATCGCCATGTAGAAAAGTCGGTTCCCAACCGTGTTCAGCGCGAACCCCCTCTCGAGCAGCTCCCCGACGTACTCCGGCGACACGACGCCGCTCGAGGTGTCCGGGGGGCAGTTGATGAGGAAGTTGACCTGGTTCGTGAACCGGATCGAGAGCGAGTGGCAGACGAACGAGAATAGGAAGATGACGAGGAGCGTGACGTACTTGAGCGCCACCATGAACTCGCCGTGGGCCCCGTACACGGCGTCGTTTAGGGGCTTCTTGATGCTGTAGGTGCTGCTTATCACGGCGGCCAGGCCGCAGCAGAGGAGGATTGAGGTCGTCGCCATTAGCGTCGACCCCATTATCGTGTTTCGGAGCGTCTGCACCGCCAGGATGTTTTTCTTTTCGTTGTCCTGCATTTAATTTTGCACATTAATTTTGCGCCAGCGAAATACTAAATTATCGAACTAATAATTTAATATATTTTAAGTGAAATTATTAATTTATCGAGATTCTACTGTAACTGTAGATCGAACAGGAAAAAAATTAAATCAAAATCACACAATTTTATGTTATCCTGTTTAAATAATTAATTTGAATTTTTAAATGAAGTGGTCAAATAAAAAATGGGTACATTACGAAAACCACCTTGAACTTAGGCTAAATAATAAAAAACACCCTATCTTATCCGGAATAACTATAATCTCTCTCTAATTAACTGTTCGATCGAGTTTTTTTAACAGAAAATGTGTACAGTATATTATACCTTGTGCTAAATAGGTGATAAATAAAAGAAAATATCTAAAATTGTGTAAAGCCTATTCCCTTGAATAAAAAAATAAAAAAATAAAAAAACTCGTGAAAAGTAACACTGTAAGAGGGTTGGTGTAAGACGGAAACAAACATCAGGGGGTTTCCGTATAATTACGAATAGATGGGGGTGTTTTTCGTTATTTAGTTTAAGTTTAGGGGGGGTTTTCGTAATTTACCCATAAAAAATATATATAAAATATGGTGCATGCATGGTAGGGCCAGACAAGAAACACTCATTGGAAAATGATTGGAAGAGGCAACCTCAGGAGGATATGTCGCTATCCTTAAAATCCGATTTTTGTTCCACAAAGGCAAAATCGTGTTTTGGATTCATCTTACATTATTACAAAAGCAACTGTGTTATATACTACAGTACAGTTTCACAACCAAAAAAAAGGGTACACAATTTCTGTATATGCATGCACACACACAACGCACTAGGACAAATAATTCCCGTACATTTCCACTTTCATAATTATTTTTTCAATAAATAATTGCTCGAATTTTATTTATATATATATATATATATATATAAATCGTTGAATTGTATATATGATAATTAATATGATTATATAAATTATAATATTGAACTAATTACAGAATCAAATTTTTTTTTAACCTACAGAGGGGTGGGAGGGAGGAATATATACTAAAATAATTTTAAATTCTATGAGAGAATTAATTCCTTACGATTTTATTTTTATTTTTATTTATATGATATGATAGAATCATATTAATTATTGTGATATAACTATTCAAAGAGTCGTGTTTGGATATACATAAAACTGGGTATTGCACTAACAACATTAAATGTTAGTGGTGGATGCTTAGTCATCATATATCATCTTTTTGCCATAATGGAATAAGATGTGTAGATTCATAATTAACCATTAATCAAAACAAAGAATTTAGATGTTAATTAATTAGCTGAGTCATTAATTAATTAAAACAATATATTGTTTGATAGTAATAAGAACTTGCACGGCAATAAAATCTTGATTCAGTTAGTTTGAGAAATTTGTTTCTTGTCACAACCCAACAACAATTCCACTAATCAAAAAATAATAATTGAGATAAATAATTAAAAAAAAAAAAAATTAGAGATAGAGATATATAGATACAGATATAGATGTATGTATATATACATACATACCTTCATGATGGCGGAGACCCAGAAACGGCGGCCGCGGGAATTAGTTCCGATGACAGTAGAAAAGGGCTGGGTGCGTACTTTATGCCACAGCCACACGTGATAGCCCATGCATAGTGAAAACCCTAGTGGCACAAGTATCACGTCCAGGTAGCATTTTTTCCATTCCATTTTCTCTCTCTAGAATCGATCTCCCGCCCTCTTTCTCTCTCTTTCTTTCTAACTTTGTTATGGGATTGGAGGGAATACTATTATTATTTATATATATATATAGGGAGGGAGGGGCGAGGGAAATATAATGAACGTGGACTTGTTTGAACGCAGTATCCGAAACCGAGGCGAAATAACCTAAAAATTAAAATAAAATAAAATAAAATAAAATAAAAATAAAGCTAACACTCCCACTTTGGTAATAAACTACAGACATGGGTCTTATCATGTGGCTTTTCTGTTCACTTGCTTGTCTGTTTCTTGCTTTACTTACGTATCTATATATATATCAATTATCGACAAATTACGATAACCCTAAAGTATGGTCAAATTACGAAAATATCCATTTTATTTGGGTAATTATACAGTCATCTATCCTTTTAAATATTTTTACATAAAATTTATGTAATTCAGTTATTTACCGAACCAAATCGTATATTCAGTTAAGTAAACGGTATAAAATGTTGGTGTACCGAAATTTCGGTTTGGTTTTACTAATTTAACATCCCTAAATTTACCTCTGAAGGGGTTTTTCGTAAGATAATACATATTTGAGGGGATAACTGTAATTATCCAAACATGAGGGGATTTTCATAATTTGCCGTATTATGGATTTCGAATAGTAAAAATCTTAAGACAGACACGTGATTTGTTAACCTAGCTACGATTCACACACATTATATTATTGATTCACGTGTGTTTGTATGTGGTGTAATTTATGCTGTGATGCAATAATTACTCAGTTATTTCATCAGGTAAGTAATTTAATTTATATAAAACTAACTACTATTATTTATTTAAATGTATTTAATTTCATTAATATTTATCTGTCATGATTTTTGGCTGGTGGGGGTAAGTGGAAAAGAGGATGGCAATTCTTGATTTGTTTGTGAAATAAATAGTGTACAATAATGGGCATGATTGGTAAACATTAGTGAAATACTGAGTGGCAATTTGTTGGCTAATAACCGGGAAAAAAATAAAATAAAGTGGCGAACAGGGACTAACATGCAATTTCCATGACTCGTCATCCAACTCAACCCAGCAGCAGCTGCCAACTTTTGCTGTTTCAGTCCCCCAATTTAGAATAATTATTATTTTCAACAATAATATCTTATAATTGGACCTGTAATTTTATACAGTCTCCCACTTTTTATTTGAGTTCATAATCTCCACCACAAATACATGATAATGGTGCTATACACGTGTGCTTAGCTTGTTGATTTTATTAATTAATAATTTAAGCAAAATTATTTTGTTTCAAAATACCCTTAAAATGACGTACGTTCAATTATTCGAGTCTCGAAGTTACAACAAACGCAAGCCTAAAGATGCTAAGCATGGCCATTTATGCCAAACTAGCACCTATTGGGTGTATTAGTACGTCTTACTCATGAGTTGGGACCAGAAGAAATTTTTATTTAAACGAAGTTATTAATTTATCGAAATTCTATTGTATATATACCATAAATAGGTTGAATGAATTGCATGCATACACAATTATATTATATTTATATTTAGTGGAGGCTAACCAAACAGCTTCCTACAATCCTATCATACTAAACTTGCTATATAACTTAAACTGGAAATTAATTCATTAAATAATTTACAACAAACCCATCCAAAAAAAGCCATCGAATTGTAGCAAATGCTTTTTTTTTTTTTTTTGACTTTTTTTTTTTGGGACTCTAATTTAAGACGTCAAAATATTGGAGCTAATGTTTTCTTCTTTGAATATAGAAAAAAAAAGGTCATTATTTAGTGGGATTGAAAGTACTTTAGAAGCGATAAATTAAATTAATTAATACGTGGATGACATTAACTCTTACCTCTGCAGTCTTAGAATTCTTGCACCTTGCACCAACTTACCATCTCCGGAACCAGTTGAGCTACACCCATACGGGTGTATGCAGTTTTAGAATTCTTAGTTTCAAGAAGAGACGTTTTGGCTTCCAATGTTTATTTTGCGCGAGGACTATATGTTTGTTGTTCGCAATTTGTTTGTATATAATGTAGTTGATATCTTTCGTCTAAGTTTGCAAACTATTGCACGATAATGAAGTACATTGTGAATCAACGAATCATACGTTGGTAAATAAAACGAGCCATTAAGACTAAAACATTTGGGCTTAAATTCTCTAATACATATAGGCCCACATATCAAACTAACAATATTACCAGATATGGCCCTTACTTGTTTCTAAATTAACAACATTGCCACCACTTCTTTTGAACAAGAAGCCGCAAAGTGGAAGAGTTAACGGCAGTCGAGCATTCCGTTATCTGCTTCAATGAAATTCGGAAGCTACCGAATCTTAGTATTAGCCGTCGTTACCTCAATTCAGCTGCCCCTTTTCGTCATTTCATCTCGATTAATCCCGGATCCACCCGACCCGCAATGCAGCAGCCCCGACCCGGCAACCCTCCGCTCCGACCAAATGACGGTGATCATCAACGGTTACTCGGAGCACCGGATTCCGCTGCTCCAGTCAATTACAGCCGCGTACGCCGCCTCGCCGTCAGTCGCCGCCGTCGTCCTCCTCTGGTGCAACCCGTCCACCTCACACCAAACCCTCGCCCACCTCACGCAGAACCTCTCCGCCGCCGTACTCCGCGCTCCGTCCTCCAGCCTGAACCACCGGTTCCACCCTTGGGAGATCATCAAAACCAGAGGCGTCCTCATCTGCGACGACGACGTCGAACCGGATCCGAATTCGGTCTCATTCGCCTTCGCCGTCTGGAGATCCGATCCGGACCGGGCGGTCGGGTTCTTCGCCCGGTCGCACGCGTACGACGTCGCATCGAAGACCTGGATCTACACAATGGAGAGGGGGAAGTACTCGATCATCCTCACCAAATTCATGATCGTGAGCATCAAACACCTCGAGAAATACTCGTGCGACGAACAGTACGCGGATGCTAGGAAAATTGTGGATGAGATGAATAATTGCGAAGATATCCTGATGAATTTCGTCGTGGCGGAGGAGAATCGGAAAGGTCCGGTGCTTGTAGGGGCGAAGGACGGCGGAGTGAGGGACTACGGGGATGCTAGAAACGACGGCGTATCGGAGGGAGTGAAGGAGGTGGGGTTGAGTAGCAGAAGAGGAGAGCACAGAAAGAGAAGAGGGAATTGTATAAGGGAATTTCATAGGGTTTTGGGGAAAATGCCATTGAAATATAGTTATGGGAAATTGGTGGATGATGTTGGGGAACAAGGGTTATGCGAGATGGGTGGGAAACTGGTGCTCTGTGACAACCAAGATTTTAGGTGAAAAAGATTGAATTTTTAATTTTTTTTATGTAATGAATTTTAGAGTGAATTTCAATTTTCAAAGAATTGTTCTCTAATGATTGATTTTGATCATAAGAAATGAAATAAATTCTAGATGGTATTTGTATTGATGGTTGTTATTCACTTCTTACATTCCGGTTTTTATGGGGTTACTATTTATGGGCATGTGTCTTGGCACAAGGATAGGAAAGAATGAATAACCAAAGGGTGAGTCAAACTAATACCCGCCAAAGATGGAGCTCCTTCTACACATCTGACTGGAAAAGGAAAGAACAGAGACAGAGAAAGAGAAAGAGGATGTATGTGTGCCTGTGAGAGAGAGATCAGGCAGAGAGAGAGAGAGAGAGAGAGAGAGAGGCAGTACCTGAAATTGTTGACCATTTTTGGTTCGTAAATCTGAAAATCGTTCTGTAAAAAGGTCTAGAAGTTCTTGTGTGCATATTATCGTTCTCTTCAAGAACTTCGAGATCGTCAAGGGAAAAGGAGAAGTTTGTTTTTTGAACCCGTATATAGAACCAGATCACAATTATTCGTCTGAGGGGAAGTGAAAGGGAGAAGAAATGTGGGGCCCACCTTCGAATAACGGGGAGAGGATGGCTCCGATGGCTAGGCTGGTGGCGGTGGCTATAGACAGGGATAAGGGCAGCCAAATTGCACTTAAATGGGCTGTTGACAATCTTCTTGTTAAAGGGCAGACTGTTATTTTGGTTCATGTCAAAGTTAAACAACCTCCCTCTGGATTTTCCCCATCACCTTCTTTAGGCGGCGCCTGTAATAATCTCTCTCTCTCTCTCTCTGTGTGTGTGTGTGTGTGTGTGTGTGTGTTTATTTCATTATTTGTCTGTGTATCTCTGTTTGTCTGGATGAATACATGCGTTTCAGACACTCTTTCGTGTGTGTCGAAATGATTCCATTCTGAAAATTTGCAGTGTTCTCTGTGGGAATATAATTAGAGCATCCATTTGCTCTAATTTTAATTTCTTGGCTCAATCTAATTCTATCATTTTTTTTTCCTGGACATAGGGTCTAATATGACCGATCCAAACGAGGACGCTGGAGACGAAGCGCTATTAAAGGAGCTATTCCTTCCTTTTCGGGTCTTCTGTACACGAAAAGACGTAAATTCTCCCCCCATATTCAAAACACGCACCGTAAAATAAAATATGAAATAGCTCCCAACAAAATAAATCCTAATTAACTTGCTTATAAATATTTTTCTTTCTGCCAGATAAATTGCTACGATATCGTGCTTGACGACACAGACGTGACAAGAGCTATCGTCGAGTTCGTAAAGCAATCCACAATCGACGTGTTGGTTCTCGGTGCTACAGTCAAAGGCAACAGCATCTTCAGGTACAGTGTGCTCTAATAATACATACAGATTCTGTGCAATCTTTGTACTAAATTTGAGTGCCTTTTTTCTTTTTTTTGTCAAAGAAGATTTAAAGCAAAAGATATACCTGGAAGTGTCCTAAAAGGCGCTCCCGATTTTTGCAACGTGTATGTAATCAACAAAGGAAAGATTTCTTCCACGAGAGCCGCCTCTCGCCCTCCTCCATCGATTTTCAGCCCACTTCGTAATCAGATTCTTTCTCAAGCCAACAGCAAATTTTATGGATCGGACCCACCTATGCCCTCCTCCACCTCTTCTTCTAGAAGTTAGTCATTCTTCTAGAAGTATATATAATCGTATATATATATATATATGTATATATATATATAAATATATATATATATATATATATAATCGTATTAGTTCGTGTCCAAATCCCTCACAATTATAAAATGTTGTGCAGGTTCATACTCAGGACACTCAAGGCCAGGATCCGAACCATCTCCACGTGCGAGGCAAAACGAGGCAAACTTCATTAAGTATGGTCTTTAATTATTAGGGATTTTTTTGTCAAAAGCATAATTGCATGTTAATTATTTACTTGATTGTAACTTTTTTAACTATTGTGACTACAAAAAATAGGTCTCCATTCTCTCACCGGAAAGCGCCGAATGGAAAAGCGTACGACCTTTCGCCGCCAGATAATGATATATCATTTGTCAGTTCGAGGAGAAGCGTTGATATGTTTCCTACGTTCAGCGAGAGCTACGATGGGGCGCCCACCCCCCCTCGTCTTTCTGGATTCTCTGACGCCGACTATCAAGGCTTCGATTCTTGGAGCCACGGACGCAAATCGGTGGACATAATGTCACCGATGGAACTTTCTGCTTCGCCTGAAAATGATAAAGCATTCGTGGCACAGTCTATGGTAATTGTTTTCCAATTTTTGGCACTATCTTATACGAACTATTTCTACAGGAAAAAAAAAAAATCGATCTCTTCTGTTTTTACGCTTCCGCAATGCACAAATGATAAAAATTACGATAAATCGTATTCTTTGAAATAACAGGATGAAGTGGAAGCAGAAATGAGAAGGCTAAAGCAGGAGCTGAAGCAGACAATGGAGATGTACAGTACTGCATGCAAAGAAGCACTCTCAGCAAGAGAAAAGGCACGATACACTTTCTTTCTTCTCGCTCTCTAATTTTTTCCGGTGCATATTGTGATTTTATTTTATTTTAAATTATTGTTAGGCAAAGGAGCTACAGCGCTGGAAAATCGAAGAACAGAAGAGATTAGAAGATGCACGGTTGGCAGAAGAAGCGGCATTGGCTGTGGCGGAAAAGGAGAAGGCAAAATCTAAGGCAGCTCTCGAGCATGCAGAAGCAGCTCAGCGAATAGCAGAGCTCGAAGCTCAAAAGAGAATCAACGCAGAAATGAAGGCATTAAAAGAATCGGAAGAGAAGAGTAGGGTCATAAACTCTCTGTCGAATTCAGATTCTAGGTACAGAAAGTACACAATCGAGGAAATCGAAGTTGCTACCGAATATTTTGCGCAATCTAGAAAGATTGGAGAAGGAGGTTACGGGCCTGTGTACAAGTGCTATCTGGACCATACACCTGTCGCTGTGAAGGTCCTTCGGCCGGATGCTACTCAAGGAAGATCGCAGTTTCAACAAGAGGTACGCGTAAAATATAAATTTCAAATGAATTCGTTTTTTGCAGTCTTATCTACTACTGTTACTTGCTGTTCGTTATATTTAGGGGGTTAAAGTTGAAACTGAATTCCAATTTCCGTCTATTCTGATACGGAAAGTTCTAATCTTGGAACAACTTTTTTCATCCCGATTTCCGATTTCTCTTGGATTGGAATTGGAAGTATATATAAAATAATTGGAATTTCCGATTTTCGATCTGATTTCCAATTTTTTCTGGGTTTTCTTTGATCCAATTTTTAGTTTCCAAAGTTTTCCGATTTTTTAATTTTTTATCTTCTGAAATACACCTATAAACAATCTTTATTTATTTTAGTTGGTGCAAAATTAATTAAATGTATTTATATTTTTGCTTACTTTATTGGCCATGTTGCACATTCAAAAGCTTATAATCTTTTTCTATGTCCATTTTTTTGCCTCATTCACAATAAAATCCCAAATTTTCTGAAATTTTTAAAACTTGTGTGATTTCCGAAATTTCTGAAACTTTCGGAAACGGACCGGAAATTTTATTGGAACTAGTTTTGTACTTCCGAAAAAAAATGGAATTTTTCCAGAAAAACGTTTTATTTGATGACGCAACTAATATTCTGCGATATAATGTAAGGTCGAAATTTTAAGCTGCATAAGGCACCCAAACATGGTCTTACTCCTAGGCGCCTGCCCAGAATACGGTTGCCTAGTTTACGAGTACATGTCAAGCGGAAGCTTAGACGACTGTCTCTTCAAACGAGGCAAAAACCCGCCTCTCTCATGGCAGCACAGATTCAGAATCTCCGCCGAAATAGGCACCGGCCTCCTCTTCCTCCACCAAACCAAACCGGAGCCGCTAGTCCACCGCGACCTCAAACCAGGGAATATCCTCCTCGACCGGAATTACGTCAGCAAAATCAGCGACGTGGGCTTGGCCAGGCTGGTTCCGCCATCTGTCGCCGACAACGTGACACAGTACCGTATGACCTCGACAGCTGGCACTTTCTGCTACATCGATCCAGAGTACCAGCAAACGGGCATGCTCGGTGTGAAATCGGATATCTATTCTCTCGGGATTATATTCTTGCAGATTCTTACGGGGAAGTCTCCGATGGGGTTGACTCATCATGTTGACCGAGCTATCGAGAGAGGGACTTTTGCTGAGATGCTCGATCCTTCTGTGACTGATTGGCCTTACGAGGAGGCTCTGAACTTTGCGAAGTTAGCACTTAAGTGCTCTGAACTTAGAAGGAAAGATCGGCCGGATCTTGGTAAAGTTGTGCTTCCACATTTGAATCGATTGAGGGAGCTCGCGGAAGATTGCTCGTTCAATTCGATGCCGTACAGTGCTAATCCCTCGCCTTGTCATAGTCAAGTTTCCATATCGAAAGTAAGTCGCCCCGTTAAATATTTTTTGAGTTTGTTGCATTCAGCACCCCTGTGCTGCATCGAATTGCTAAAAAAACCATACGATGCATTTTGTTGGACACCCTATCGATGAGCCAATTCTTCAAATTTAACAGAAAAATAAGATATGTATATAAATTCATTTGTATCGACATTTAGGAGAAACGAGCATTACTAGTATGTTTCTATTTTCTGCATAGAAACATAATATCCACCATCAACACAATAAATTTAAGCTATTCGTGCACGATAAATAATCACCTCGATTTTTATTTGTTTTACAGGAAGATTTAAGCTATCCACCATCAACACAATCGAGCATGGGGAGCTGATGATATGCAGGTAGATATAGTATCGATTTCACTGATACGTACTTTTTTTTTGTTGTATACGGAAATATATAGAAGCAACGTTTTTCTACTTTTTAATGTAAAGAAAGCTCGATGCTGCTGTACTTCGAAACATTATAGTTTCACAAGGCAAAGGGTTGTGCATCTCTTTTTGTAAATGAGGTAACAATTTCAGTTCAAAAATTCCTTGTAATAATATCATAATTAAATCAATAGATAAACAAAAAAATCATCTTCTTCTATCTTTGTTTCTTTATTTTCTCTCTCTCAAGTAGTAGTAAATGATGCTCTCGAAAACGAGAAATCTTCATCGGTCATAGCTCTCGAAGAATAAACGTCACCATCACTCGCGTACGACGAAAAATCGTCCTCGAAATCCAACTCCTCGATTTTCTCAACCGCCTCGCTCAAACCCCACCTCTTCTCCACATTCCACTCGCAACAACACATCCCGATTTTCAAAAGCCGAAGCATTTGCCCTTCCCCATTTCTCGACCTCATCTCCTTATCGAACACCTCACCGGTCCACTCTTCCCGTACGACCGAGTTGACCCAATTCGCCAGGTCCGCGGTGGGCCCGCCCCCCTGCTTCAGATAGTTGGCCGGAAAGTGGCCGGTGAGGAGCTCGAGTATGAGAATGCCAAGGCTCCACACGTCGGTCTTTCGAGTGACGCGGTGGTTCTGGGTGGATTCCGGTGACTTGTGGGCCACCATGAATTGGTGGGAGTGGTCCTTGTTGATGACCGGTGAGAGCGCGTAGTCGGATAGGAGCGGTTCGTACGCGGCGGTTAGGAGAACGTTCGAGGATTTGAGGTGGCCGTGTGGCAGAGTTAGCGTCGGAAGTTCTTTGTATAGATAGGCTAGTCCTCTCGCCACTCCTTTGACGATTCTTAAGCGCGTGGGCCAGTCTAGAGCCATTTGGTTCGAACTTCTCTTGCCTGTTAATGAGGATTTTTTAGCAAAATAATTTCGCAGCGAGGGCTTTTTAGCAAAAAAAACAAAAAAATAGAACGTACCGTGGAGGTGACTAGCCAAGCTGCCATTATCGACAAACTCCGAAATCAAGAGCTTCTCGTCTTTCCTGTAATAGAAAGCGACAAGTGGCAGCAAATTAGGGTGCGACAGTCTCCCAAGCCTTCGCATGTGCTCGTAAAACTCTTCTTTCCCCACATTGCTCATTTGTTTGAATCTTCTTACAACGTACGATTGCCCGTTGTACAGCGCAGCTTTGTAAGAAGATCCGAAGCTTCCGCTTCCCAAAACTTCCGCGGAAGCCCTAAGAAGATCTTCGAGCTCGAATCTTTGTACGTCGTTTCTCACAAAGTACAAGAGTTCTCCGCTTTTTACGTTGCTTTTTTTACTCGGCTCTTCGTATTCTGTGCGTGAAGTGTCGATCGATTTCTCGTATTTTAACGGTCTTGTTGAACGCGTACGGTAGATTAGGAAGAGCAATGTGAGTGCTGCTAGTGTGAGGAACCCTAGCGAAGCGGCGATTAAGGAGATTTTTAGGACCGGTTTTTTAGGTTTGCATGGCTGTAATGGCTCACCACATAGGTTTATATTTCCTGATTAAAAAAAAAAAATCGAGTTATCGAAAACTTCCGAAAAAAACCGAAAACTAAGAAATCAAAGATAAAACTCACCGATAAACGAGTCTCCGCTCAGTTTGCTAAGCGTAACAGGTATACGGCCCTCGAGATCATTATACGAGAAATTCGCCGTCAAATTCTCCTGCCGAAAATCGGGTATCCGCCCTTCAAACCCGTTATTCTGAAGCTTCAACTCGACCAACTTAGGCAATTTCAGCATCGACAACGGAATATTCCCCGTAAAGGAATTATCATTCATCACAACTTTCCTCATAGACCTCATCCCTAAAAAGGAATCTTCCGGAATCTCGCCACTAAAGCCGTTATTAGCCAAGAACAAGCTTCTAAGCTTCCCGAGCTTGTTTATTCCGCTCGGAAACGGGCCCGAAAAGTTGTTGTTCATAACGCTGAACGTTAAAATGGGCAGGTTCGAGAGAGACTCGGTATCGATCGTGCCGGATAAGCCCATCCCCTCGAGACGTAAGCCGTAAAACGAGCCGTTCTGACACATACACCCAATCCAGTTAGGTTTGTTCCATGCGCAGAGCTTCGGCAAAGGCGGCTCTTTCCAGTTCTCGAGCATGGTTGCATTCGTGAGGGACTGTTTGAACTTGATTAGTGACGTGGCGTACGCCGTGTCGTTGGATGACGACGGCACGACGAGAAACGACACGATGAAAAGAGCAAGAAGTAACCGAAAATGAGTAGTGTTATTAGGGTTAGTAGCCATGATTGTCAAATGATGTTTTTTTTTGGTTGTAATAAAGAAGAGGGCATGTGATATTAGATATATGGTTGAAGATTACAATAAAGATTTTGTGAGGTGGTGATGTAATTAACAAAGTTTGTCAATGGGATTATTAGCTGTTCTTGGCCGGCTTTTATTTTATTTTATTTTATTTTTATTTTTATTTTTTAATTTTGGATCCTCGGGTGATGATAATTTGGCAAGAATGTATGGATTTTGGATTTTTTTTTTATTTTTTATTATCACATAGTGATGTAAGTTGTTGTCACTTATTGGCCTCTTTTTGTTTTTTAATAGTAAATTACGGC
>NW_012194875.1:1085425-1163864 GCF_000504015.1 Erythranthe guttata | reverse complement strand
TCATTAAGAAAATCCATAATACTGTGCATGATTAGGCGAGAAATTTAATTATAAAAGAAAAATTAATAACCATTAGAGTTACTAGCATATTCTCACGTGCATGATGCGCTCGTATATTTGCTTCGAAATTCACAATTCCCCTCGTTTCTAAATATAGATGTCCTTTTTTTTTGGCACATGTCTTAAGAATTTCAATAAATATATCTTGATTTTTAGAAAATTATAAAAATTGTTAGACTAATAAATATAGGAATAGACGAATAATATTGGAAAATTAATACAAGCGTAACTGAAAAATATGTAATTAATTTAGTATTGAAAATCTAAAGTGACATATAGAACTAAAAAAAATATAAAAAATGCTAGATATTGTGGAACGAAAGGAATACCCATTATGGAAATTCGATCTGCATTGCCACAGTGTGGTCCAGGTCCGGGTCCGGGTCCGGAGATCCGGTCAAAGTTATGTCTGAATTGATCCAATTGGCACCCGTAGCCTTTTTTTTTTCTTTTTCTTTTTAATATTTAATTAATAATTAAAGGTTGATTTTATATTGTAACTGAAAATAGCCTCAGTCTACTGTCTACACTCCCACTGCCCAACTTGGTCATGTAGCTGAAACAAATTACGCGCCACTATCTAATCTATTACAACTATTGCATATTTCAAATAAATAAAAAAAAATATATATATATATGTATATAATCGAAGAGGTGCCCGAAAGAACAACTCGAAACGTAAAGAAATATAATCGAAGACTTATGAACTCGAAAAATATGTAATCGAATTAAAAAATAAAGTCATATTAGTGCACGAGTCACTTGCAATTCGGGTGTCCTAGACAACACGTAAGTTGTCGATCTAGTGGTTGGGTCCGCCCTAATCGAAAGAAGTAAAAATGTGATAGTTTTGCAATGAAAATAACGAAAATATTTGGGTTATTTTTTTAATAATGAAAAGTGAATATCGAGAAGAAATATACATGCCTATACTTTATTTCTACATTTGACTATATTATAAGGCCAATTTATTAAAAAAGAATTAAATAAATAAAAAATATATAACCATTTGGTGAGAACAAGCCCGCCACGATGAGAAGAAGAATTCAAAATTCCAGGTCAGTGGTCAAAGATTGACCCGTTGACATTCTATATTTTACCATCTCCTAAAATAAAACAAAAATAAAAATCCTAATTCAATATGTAGAGTTTGCACACAACTCCTAATTTTAATTTTATTTATTTATATTTTTTGAATTACTAGAATTGAATTAATTATATTGAATTTGGATCAAATTCAAGTGGATCTTTGTTTTACCAAAATTTTCAATTGGATCTAGGCATAAATTCATTATGGACCCAACATTTGGATCAAGAAAGTCTACTTTTCATATGGATCCATTTACCCTATTTTTGACCATTTTTTTCGGTTAATTAATTTTATCTACTTTTGAATCGTGGACCATTATGACTCGTTTGGCTAGACTAATTTTTAAATTCAAATAGCTGATCGAATTTCTGATAAGTTGTTTTAAGAACTGATGAGTTTTTGAATAATGGATTTATAACTATTTTTCACTCATTATATGATTTAAAAAAAAAAAACTGGAGTAAATGTATTTAAATAAAAAATTTACAAGTTTTTAAACATTTTATAAGCTCTTTTTAGCAACTTATAAGCTTAATAACCAAATGTCCGTTACTCAATTTTTACCTTAACTCGTATATTTGATTGATTTTTCCTATGGACAAATTTACCCTTTCAATTATTATTTTTACCAATATAATGCTTCCTATTTTAGATAGTTTTTAACCAATCTTATGGTGTTTAATCCCCCTCTAATTACTACTAATTAATTGTGTCTAGATTCAATGGATGATAACTTATTTTTGTGAAACCTACATTTTAACTTAACCCCCACACAAAATCTTGAATGCATGGTCCCCTCATTAACTCAAGATCTCAACTAGGTACGATAATGATTTTACTGAATGTAATAAGAGAAGAACGTCCAGGTTCAATGTACCTATACATTTGTGTTTTGTTCAAACTTTTATGTACTTTTATGGCATGTAATTTAATGTAATAATGTTATCATTCATCTCTTCATGCTTTACCATACATACATGTGTATTACATACATACCATACGATTTTGCACATGCTACACCAGCTAATCTTGAACCATTAATTCACACATAATAACATACACTAATGTGTATATGTGTTTAGTGGGTAGTTATTTATATAAATTTACGGTTCAAAACCATCCAGTATATCACACCATATATAACATCTTATAGACAAATATCATACATAATGAAACATAATTTTTTTTCCGATAATTATGTAAATTCATATTATAGTTAATTACAGAACGACATATAAATTGGATCAAAAGTAAATATCTACTTATTTTTGTAATAAGATGAAATAGAATTTCCAAATAAATAAAATACTTAATACAAACAACACAACTACATACACGATATTAGAATCATGAACATATTATTTATTAATAAATAAAGATCAAAACATGAGTTAAGTGTTTCTTTAGCTATAAATCTTTCTAATATATTTATTGTCATTTTAGAATTTCAAGGCAAAAATTAAATTTATTTTTTCCAATTTTGCCCTTTTATGATGTAATATAATAATTAACTTTTTATATGGAAGTAAAATAAAAAAAATCATTTTAGAATATATGACTTTTAATTTGTGTAGACATACCATAAATTTAAAATGGATATGTAATATAATTACTTGTATGTATGTATGCATATGTTGTATGTATCTATCATCGCATGCCATCCACATACATACTACAACATGTATCTATCTATAATCTATAATTAAATAATAATATTTAATTCCCCCAAAGGCCAAAAAAAAAACTGACCTACCCAAAATCCAATACACGTTCTTTTTCCTCCCTGCTATAAATAAATCACATGTTCGCCCAATTTTCTCCATCGTCCTCCTCAATCCACCGAAAAGATTCTCTGCAAATCAAAGAGAGAGAGACGGAATCTAATTAGCGGCGTTATCTATCCCGTTATTCTCTCCTCTCTTTGAAAAAAAAATTCCTCTTTTTTTTTTTTTCCGAGCAGCTTTTCTCGCATTTGCGTTTGCGCGGCCGATCCGTAAGTTAATTGATTTTTTTTTTTTTTTTAGTTTTCTATTGTGCATTGTTTGAATTTGGATGATTGGAGCTTACTGAATTCGATGGGTTGATTTCTGCGCAGGAATTTTTAATTTTAATTTTGTTTGGTAAGCGCAAAGGAAAATTTATACAAGATGGTGTTGTGGTTTTTCGGTTACGGGTCGTTGGTGTGGAACCCTGGGTTTCCAGTCGATGAGAAAGTGGTTGGGTTTATCAAGGATTATAGGCGTGTATTCGATTTAGGTATGCTTATTTTTTTTCTAATATTGATTCGCAGGAATTTTAATGCATTTGGTCTCCATGAAAATCAATTAGGGTTTTGTTGGGATTTAATTAATTTGGATCTGTGGTATTAAGTAATTCTCGGTAATTAGTGCTGATATCTTTGTCAAATTAAGAGTAATTATTTATTGATCTGCTGGTTTAGTAATCTCTAATTGGATCTATTTCCATTTCAGCATGCATTGATCACAGAGGTACGCCTGAGCACCCTGCTAGAACCTGCACCTTGGAAGAACAAGAAGGAACTCTCTGCGTAAGTTCTGAATATTTTTCTGCACAAAAGATTGATTTTTTTTTTTTAATTTTTTTTAAACTAGAAAAATAAATGACTGCTAAACTAAAGAATTCGTCAAGAATTTTGTTGAATTGGGTAATGAAAACGTGAAACCTAAGGCCTAATGTTGCAAGTTGAACAAAAGTTGACTTTGTTTTGCCTATATACTAAAGAAATTTTCCTTTAATTCGGTTCATGCCTTTTTCGGTATTTAGAATTTAGAATAAACATTGACTTGTATTTCTGTTCTCAGTGGGGTGCTGCCTATTGCGTGCGTGGAGGGCCAGAAAAAGAAAAGGCAGCAATTGAGGTATTTTTAGTTAGAATTACTTGTTCAATCGAAACATATATACTCATCTCGTCGGATGTTGACATAATTTTATATAATACACTATGTCCAATTCTTGCATTTTCCTTCATTATGTTAACTCACTCCGTATACTTTTTCGATGTTCTTTCGCCAGTATCTAGAGCGAAGAGAATGCGAGTATGACCACAAGACTTTGGTTGATTTTTACAAAGTAAGTCGTGCTTTCCACTCTTCTTGTTGCCTAAAGTCAACCCGTTTTGAAAATTTGTTCACCTTTTAAAAATGCTCTGTTTTCTTGAAATTCAGGAGGGTGATTCTGAGGAGCCCTTTGTCACCGGTGTGATAGTGTAAGTAGTTTTCGTGTTCATAATTTTTTTAAAATTTTTGTTTTTAAATGGAGTAATTGCTAATAAGAATTGTTTGTAATCTGCAGATTCACATCGACACCGGACAAGATATCGAACAAGTACTACTTAGGGCCTGCCCCTCTGGAAGACATGGCTAGGCAAATTGCAACGGCCAATGGTCCATGTGGCAATAACAGGGATTACCTTTTCTTGTTGGAGAAGGCCTTGTTTGATATTGGTAAATATAAATATACAGTTCCATTTTTTTCATTGTTTTTTTTTTTAATAAATAAAGTATTGAAAATAAAAAAATGGGAAACAAACAAACAGGGCATGAAGATGACTATGTAATAGAGCTGGCAAATGAGGTGAGGAAAGAGCTGGGAATAGTTGGGGGTGTAATGAAGGAGAAGAAGTTGACCGGTCAAACACACGTCCCAATCAAGTCCAGTTTGTCACCTCTCAAGTTGATGCCTTTGCCCGGAGCTATTGCCATGGATTCTTAGTCGTCGTCTGCTGCTGCTAACACTCATGAAGAAGAAGAAGACGGTCGAGCTTTTTTTCCTTTTAACAATTCTATTACCTGCGGATTTTACTTTTAGGCAATTCTTGATGATGATGATGATGATTGACATTAACAAAGTGGTGTTTGGGACTAAGGTTGTAATAGGAGGGGAAAGTGGAATATGTGGTTTAGAGACTCACTGATTTTATTAATAATTTGGGCCAATTCACAATTGGCTCCACACTATATTCGGAATGAAATCTTATCCTTTTATTTTTTTTTTTTGTTTTTGTATTTAGTTGATATTGGGATTGAATGAAATTTGAAATGTTTTTATTGTTAATCTGTCAAGCCACGTGGCATCATGCTTGTTGATAAAATACAACACTGGAAAATGGTGCCCACATTTTAAATGTGCATGAATTTTGTTTGTTGTAGCTCCAACCAACATTTATGTGGTCCAAAAGACAAAAAGTGTGGACCAAAAAAGGGTGTAAGTGAGAGAAGTCACATAAACCATACCATCTGCAAATACCAAAAAATAAAAGAAATGCTACATACATTCCACGAAATGTTGGAAGATTATAAGATGTTTGTCTTGGCTTGTAAATATCAGATTGTGATGCATAAAAAAAATGTATTTTTGCACAAAATGAATGAATTTGACACAATAAATATGGACATGTAAGAAGATTCATAGTTGGCGGATGATTGTAATTATCCAAACAAGAGCAGCGTTTTCGTAATTTAGACCTTACCTCATGGGTGACTGTAAATTACCAAAAATAAATAAATAATAATAATAATAATAAAAATATCTAAGAGGCGATAAGGTTTTAATGTGTGTGGCACTGTGCATCACTATCTTACTAGTGATTATCATGGCCGGGTGACAAGGCAGATCCACAAAAATCTAAGAAAATGAAGAAATGCTTTTAATTCTTGTAAAATAAAAATCAGATATACATTCATACATGTATATATATTCAAAAGCATGTTGTTGTTGATCAATCAGGAATATTCGAAAGAGAGGTTATCCTAATGATGATATTTTTGGCCTTTGAGAATAGTCCATGCCCTGTAAACATCACAAGTATTAAAAAGAAAAAAAAAAAGATCCCGGAATCGGAATCGTTAATCTCAAGACAAATTAAGATTTTTGGACCTGTAGAGTTGCTCAGCCAGCACAACCAGTGCAACTTCATGGTTTAAGACCAAAGACGACAAACGGATCGACACGTCAGCTCTCTCCCTCAACTGTCTCCCATGACCGTACGGTCCACCTATGCAGAACACCATGCTTGAAGCTCCCTATTACAAACAAACAAACAAACAACCGAGGCATCCCCAATAGAAAGAACTTTTCAATCTCTCTTTATAATAATATCTCGTAAAAAATGGTCAAGAAAATTCATGTGCAATGCAAAAGGACGCTGATTGAGAAGGTGGGGTCGTACTGTATTTCCCGCATCTCCGATTAGAGAAGCCATTTGTTCAGACCCTAAACTGAGTCCATGCTCATCCAACAACACAACCTGTAATATTTGCACTTCACGTCACAATACTGGAAAATCGACAATGGTCCGTAAAAATTCAAACGAGAATCGATATTCATATGTTGCGACAAGAACAATGGCAATCCAATAAGAAAACTCAAGTTCGCAACTTATCTTATTTTAATATGATTTAAATTAGCATCTAAAACGAAAAAAAGAAAAAAATATTATCAAAGTGATTGTCGGAATAGGAAACTAGTGAGGTTTACCCATTCATTGGATTTGATAACTCCCATCACAGATATATCTTCGTGTTCTATCTGAGCTGTTACGTCACTGTGACATAACAAGACAAGAATACACGTATGAGCAACAAACTGAGATCTATATATTAAAAAAACATAAATGTGCGAAAATAATTTAGCTAATTGTCTGAATCATATAAGTATTCCTATGCATATGTTAAACGAGCCAAGTCTCTGGGCAGAAGTTTCCACAGAGAGAAAACACATAAACATCGTTTTTTTCTGTTGAGTGGAAGGAAGCTATACGATTAATTTTACGGCAATTATACACTCAGAATGATTCTTATACAGAGAAAATGCAAGAACTGAGGTGTTTGTATTTATGCCGATTGGAGTAGGATCAAGTACAACATACAAAATCCAATCTTATAATACACTAATGCACGACGCAAAAAGTTAAGAAGACTCGTATAAATCCACCCAAAGGCAAGACAAAACAAGAATCGGTCTTTTATTGTCTTCGACGTATTTCATTGATCACTAAACAAACGCGGATGTAATACTTAAATCCTATGTTCGGTGCAACATCCTCTCTTTATACGTGCCATCATGCAATTTGATATACTCTTACAAACACATAAGACATAAACAATCGAACACACCGAGCATTTTTTGGGTTGGATTTTAATCGAACATCTTCGACGGGGCAATAGTGCTTGAGCTTCTCAATATATTCGTCAACTATGAGCTGAACCCCAGTCGATCTCTTCTTCCCCACCGATAGAATTCGAATCGGCAGCGCTCTCTGCAAATTATAACCTAACTCAAACAAGTGTAGTACAAGAACAAAATCTCCCGATACAATTACATGTATAAATTCAATATACGACATTGCTTTTGAAACTTTTGGAGAGTAAAATGCAAGAAATTTACCACTGATTGGCCGGCGTACTTGCATTGGTTACCTGGCGGAGGAAGATTGAGATTGCAAGTGGATTAAATATTAAAAAAAAAATTGGGGGAAAATTGAGGGAAGATATTTAACCTGGAGGCGGAGTGTAGTGGGGTTTGCTACCGGCGCAGATGGTAACTCCTCCCATCATAGCCCATAAGCTTAACAGTGAAGATTCGCCGGTGGTTATGGGATTACCTGAATTTGGATCGCTTAATCGCCGGAGATGCTTCACTCGCCGGAGATGTTCGTAATTCGCCGGCCGTTTAGAGGGAAAATGTTATCTGCTTATACAAAATAAAATGTTTTTACTAATAAATATTAGGGTAAATACCACTTTACCCCCTTTACTTTGGCTGGATATCACTTTACCCCTTATACTCTCAATTGCATCGATTTGTCCCTTTGTACATTGGTTCGATATCACTTTACTCCCATCTACTCTCAATTCATCGATTTTCCCCCTTGTACTTTGGCTCGATATCTCACTTTACCCCCTTCTACTCTCAATTGCATCGATTTGCCCACCTGTATTTGAAAAATTATCTCAATGTGGCCCTCGCCGTTAGTTTTCGGATCTTTGACCTTAACACCGTTTGATGTAAGTATGAAAATTACAAAAAAAACACCCCTCCAGTTCAATTAATTATTAATAATAATAAAAAAATTGTGGCTGGCGTCGTGGACTATGTTTTCTCATTGTCTTGAATTTTTTATTATTTTATTTTTTTGTTGTTTTTTATTTTTTATTTTTTAAAATTTTTTTTAATAATTATTTAAACTGGAGGGGTTACATTTTAGTAATTTTCAAACTTAAATCAAACGGTGTTAGGTCAAAGGTCCGAAAATTAACTGCGAGGGCCACATTGAGATAATTTTTCAAGTACATGGGGGCAAATCGATGCAATTGAGAGTAGAATGAGGTAAAGTGAGATATCGAGCCAAAGTACTAGGGGGAAAATCGATGAATTGAGAGTAGAAGGGGGTAAAGTGATATCGAACCAAAGTACAAGGGGGCAAATCGATGCAATTGAGAGTACAAGGGGGTAAAGTGATATCCAGCCAAAGTACAAGGGGGTAAAGTGGAATTTACCCTAAATATTAAATTTGAAAATATTTAAAAAAAAAAAAGGAAATCCGTTTTTCATTTCTCTTCTTTTAACTAAAATCGTTCTGCTTAAACTGTAAAATCGTTGTTTGGGGAAAAAAAAGCAAAAACCAAAATTCGCGATTATCGACAACGCGCCGAATTATTCATTTAAATTTATTCGATTGGGGACAAAGAAACTTCGAGAAACGCCTCGATTATTTTCAGCCCTTTTATATGGAAGCCTCGCCTTAGTTGAAATCAATTGTTCTTGGTTTCATCGTAATCGCCAACCCAGGTATCAATCAATTCTCTCCTCATTGTTTTGCCATTATTCATTTCTCAATTGCTCTGTGCGTTTTTTATAAACTTTAATTGCTTCAGAATTTTAGACGCTCTTCCGTTGTTTGCGATTTTGTTTTGTAAATTTGGAGTGAAAAGATGCGAAAAGATCGATTCTTACAAACTTAGCACAACTGCAGATTCATGGAATGTGCAAATTTACGATTATGCCTATCTATTTCTACAGTTACATATATAAGCAGATAATGAATTTTTGTGTGTTTACAGATTGGAGATAGGGGTTTTGTGAAAGAAATGGGTAAAAAGTGCTTGTGCTGAGAAAGAGAGATGCAATGCATGCATGTGCATCTTCAAGAGTCAAGCACGAAACAAGAAAGAAAAAATAAATAAGTGTAGAATTAAACAGTACTTAGTTTAGGGTTAGCTAAGATGAAATTAGGCAACCTTTCGATTATGGACTCTTCGTTTTTCGGGCGTTAGGAAATGTGAAGCCACTCCAGTTTTAGATTAAGTTGGAATGTCGAAATCGAAACTAAATTCGCCTGAATATCTACTCCAACTTCTTCAACGCTTCAGTAATTATTCAGACCGAGTTAAACAAGTCCATTCGTTGTTGATTACAAATGGGCATCTCCTTATTACCGATCTATGGATTAATACTCTTCTCTACAACACACTCATTAGAACATACCTCAATCTTTGTAGGCCCCACACTAGCCTTGTCCTCTTCGTTCGCATGCTTCATGATGAAGCTCCTCCTAATAGCCACACTTTCCCTTCTGTTCTTAAAGCCACTGTATCTCTTTCACGATCGTATATCACATCACCTGTGGGTTACTCCTTTAATGCGCAGTGTGTCAAACGAGGCCTACTGAATGACCCCTTTGTGCGGACGTCGTTTCTTTCTCTTTACTCACAATTCGGCGATATAAAGAGTGCACTTAAGATGTTTGATGAAATTCCTCAACCTTGTATAGTTTCGTACAATGCGATGCTTGATGCTTTCGGCAAAAGTGGCGATATGGGTTTGGCCGTTTCGATGTTCTTGAAAATGCCCACGAGAGATGTGTATTCGTGGACGAGTATTATCAATGGTTATGCACGGAATAAGTGCTTTAGAGAGGCGATTAGTATCTTCAATGAGATGATGGTGGATGATGACGTAATTCATGGGTTCTTAAGGCCGAATGAGGCTACTTTTGTCAGTGTCCTCTCTTCGTGTGCGAATTTGGATGAAGGTCTAGCACTGTATCAAGGGAAGCAAATTCACGGATACATGCTTAGAAGTGAGAAGGACTTGAGTGTTTTCATTGGAACTGCATTAATAGCATTCTATGGAAAAACAGGATGTTTGAGTTACGCCTACAAAATGTTCGACACTATGTCTCTGAGAAAGGTGTGCACTTGGAATGCTATGATATGTGCACTGGCTTCAAACGGTAGGGAGAGTGAGGCCTTAGAAATGTTCAAGACTATGACATTACGCCCGAACGAAGTTACCTTTGTAGGTGTATTGTCAGCTTGTGCTCGAACAAAACGTGTTGACTTGGGACTCGATCTGTTCCGATCGATGTCACGTGATTTTGCTATTAAACCTATGATGGAACACTATGGATGTATTGTTGATCTATTAGGTAGAGCTGGCCTTTTGAAAGAGGCGTATGAATTTGTGAAGAGCATGCCTTTTGAGGCTGACGCCTCTGTTTTGGGTGCTCTTTTGGGTGCTTGTAGAGTTCATGGTGATATCGATTTGGGAAACGAGGTAGGTAAAAAGTTGCTCGATTTGCAACCTGATCATTGTGGAAGATATGTGCTTCTGTCCAGTATTTATGCTGGTGCGGAAATATGGGATAGTGCCGCTTCGATGAGGAAAGAAATGGCACATGCTGGAATTCAGAAAGTTCCGGCTTTTAGTATGGCAGATTGAAAGGTAGAAAGAAATCAAGAATCGGGTTTTTTAATTCAGTAGATAATTGTTACCTTAATAATGTTATTGTTTCTGTATGACTTCTTACTTGACTCCCTAATTAGTTTGCAGTAAGTTGTGAGTTTTGTCTTCTATTTTTCGTAATGTTGACCTGAAAATTCCGAAAAAAAAATTGCAGAAAAAAGGGAGAGATGTCGGCTTACGAAAACGTTGTTGCTGGGAAACTGAGATTGAAGGGCAGAGCTTTAGATGTGAGAGATGCTGCTATCAAAAAGAAGAAAAAGAACAAAAACCGATATTTCCCGTTACACGATCAATTGACAGGTTTGATTCACATTTTAAAAAAAGTGACATCTTTTAAATCATCTTATCTAATTAAAATTGGCTTAAGAAGTTGAGATAATTTTGCATCCGCTAATGTTTTTCTCGATGTGTATTGCAGATGGAAATAACGAATTAGTAAGTAATCAAGCAAATGAAGGGGAATTTGGCGAGGAAAACGAGCGCCTCACTCCAGCAGAGAGAAGGTACATGGAGCAATGTCAGAGAATCGAGCTTCAAAGACTTGCTAAAACCGCCAAGAAATCGCACCGTGACCGAATTCAAGAATTCAACAACTATTTAGCTAATCTCACAGAGCACTACGACATTCCCAAAGTCGGACCCGGCTAATATCACTTCATTCGAAAAAAAAACGTTGTTCAGGTATAATCGTACATTGTCATTACATATGATAAACATTCAAAATCCCGAGAGAAAAAAACGGTGGTGTATTGTATCATGTTCTTTGAAAGACAAAGAGAGAGCCTCTAGAACCTTTCCCGAGTCGAATCTTTTCGTCTATGTACGTAATTTGTAGCTTCACTTCACTCTCTCCTCCGTAACTGAACTCGAATCCTCCGACCTTAAGTTCAGGCGCTTCGAACACTACTTGTATCCACTTCTCATCTAGTGCAGTAAGTTTTCCTGCATGCATTGTACTACTAATTAGATAACATCATTAACACCATTGCATTAGTAGATGTCTTAACGCTAATCTGTTCGAATCATTACCCTTCAAAGAAACCTCTCCATCAACGAATCCGAAGAGAGAGAAAGAAACTCGATTCCTAACAATATCGGGTGCTTCAACCGCCTGCATCATTTCCTTTGTTTTGAAAAAGATCCGACCAACTGCGCTCCGGTAACCGCCACCGGGCGATGTCGGGTTCGAACAATACAACACATCCCACTCTACATATGCAATTATTTCAAGAAAAATAAAATAAAAAATTAGATTAGCAGCACTACAGTAAGATAAAAATGCAATCTTGAAATAAAAAATTAAATAATCATCACCTCCGAATATAAGGGGGCATTTGACAGGTTCATCTACGCAGAAACTCTGCAGTTCATCTGCCACGTCAGCAACTTTCTGATGCTCTTCTTTTGTTAGCAAAACTCCTCTATCTGTTTGCACTACCTTTGACAGAATCTTCTCCACCAAATCTTCCGGCTTAGTTGCCGCCGGAGTTGGCGCCGGAGTCACCGCCGACGCCGAAGCATAGACACGGCCGGCGGCGGAGGTGGGTCGCCGGCGATGGCGGATTGGAATCCGAAGTGTCTGCGGAAAATTCCTTGTCGGAGAAAATGGTGGAGGGTATTTAGCAAAAGCGATATTGGCAGAAGAGGAAGATGACGATGACGTGGCGACGGTAGCCATTTTTTGTTCAGCAACAATGGCGATAATCTACTGGTCCTCCATTGTTCCGCATTACTGATGTTAAAAAATCTGCAGGTGGGACCCACCGTGGTTTCTAATACATGGCTTGGATAGTGCCACGTGTGTAGAAACTGTTTAGTTGCTTGAATTGGATCTACTGCTGGCCCGAAATATTTAAATGGATCCTGATTGGGCCTGAATTGGATATTCTGCTGGCCCAAAATTTTAAATTGGACCCGGTTTGGGCCTTTTAATTAATTTCGCTATTCTGCTTTATTGGGCCTGAATTGGAATTTCTGCTGGCCCGAAATATTTCACTGAATCTGGACTGGGCCGCAAATATTTAATTACATGTCAATTGGTCATAATATTTAATTGGATTTGGATTGGAATTGAATTGAATCTTCTGCTGACCCGAAAATTTTAATTGGAAGCATATAGTTTAAGGTGATTTTGACATGGAACAGTTTTTGGGACGTTTCACCAACTTAACCCAAAATATGTGTACTATAGTATATAAATTTTGGTGATTTTGATCGACAAATAGTTTTTTAGACATTGTACCTATTTTAACTAAAATATGTGTACCTATTGTATACATTTTTTTCAGTGATTGATAGTGAAATAGTTATTTGGACGTTTCACCAATTTTACTCAAAAATTGTGCACTATATATTAAACAGTTTTTTGTGATTTTGATCAAGAAAAAGTTTTTGGGACGTTCTATCAATTTTAACTAAAATGTGTGTACTATAGCATACGGTTTTTTGTGATTTTGATCGTAAATTTTTTTATTGGACGTTCCACCAATTTAACCCAAAATCAGTGTACTATATATAGTATACAGTTTTTTAAGATTTTGATTGTGAAAGAGTTTTTTGGACGTTCCGTTGATTTTACTCAAAATCTGTGTATTATATTAGGTGATTTTGATTGTGAAAAAGCTTTTGGGACGTTCCACCAGTTTTAACTAAAATTTGTGTACTGTATAGCATACAGTTTTTTGTGATTTTGATCGCGAGAAAGTTATTGGGACCTTACACAAATTTTTTGTGATTTTGATTGTGAAAATTTTTTTTGGACCTTACACCAATTTTACCCAAAATCTATGTACTATTTATACAGTTTTTGGTGATTTTGATCGTGAAATAGTTTTGGGACGTTCCAACAATTTTACCCAAAATCTGCGTATTTGTATACAGTTTTAGGTGATTGTGATCATGAAATTGTTTTTAGGACGTTCCGCCAATTTAACCTAAAATTTGTGTGCTATATAGTATACAATTTTTGGTGATTTAGATCGTGATTTTTTTTTAGACGGTCCATCAATTTTACCCAAAATCTGTATACTATAATATACAGTTTTTTGTGATTTCTATTGTGAAATAGTTTTTTGGACGTTCCACCAATTTTACCCAAAATTTGTGTACTATAGCGTACAATTTTTGGTGATTGTGATCATAAATTTTTTTGAGGACGTTCCACCAGTTTTACCTAAAATATGTGTTTCAGGGTGTCCATTTTGTGGTGATTTTGATCGTGAAATAGTTTTTTGGACATTTACCAATTTTACCCAAAATATGTGTACTGTAACGTACAGTTTTTCGTGATTTTTGATCGTGAAAAAGTATTTAGGACGTTCCACTAATTTTACCCAAAATCTCTGTACTATAATATAGAATTTTTGGTGATTTTGATCGGGAAAAAACTTTTTGGACGATCCACCAATTTTATCAAAAATCTTTGTACTATAATATACATTTCTTGGTGATTTTGATCGTGAAAAAGTTTTTGGGACATTCCACCAATTTTACCCAAAATCCATGTGCTATAGTATACAAATTTTGGTGATTTTTATCGTGAAATAGTTTTTTTGGACGTTTCATCAATTTTACCCAAAATCTGTGTACTATAGTATACAGTTTTGGTGATTTTGATTGTGAAAAAATCTTTGTACAATTTTCTGTGATTTTGATCGTGGAAAAGTCTTTTGGACGTTCCACCAATTTTACGCAAAATTTGTGTACTAATTTTGTTCGTGAAATATTTATTTGGACGTTCTACCAATTTAATCCAAAATCTGTGTATTATAGTATACATGTTTTGGTGATTTTCATCGTGAAATAGTTTTTTGACGTTGAACCAATTTTAACTAAAATATGTGTACTAAAGTATACAGTTTTTGGTGATTCTGATCGTAAATTTTTTTTTTGTTCGTTCTACCAATTTTACCCAAAACCTGTGTACAGTATACAGTTTTTGGTGAAAAAGTTTTAGGAACGTTCCACAAATTTTATCTTAAATATGTGTACTATAGCATACAGTTTTTGGGGATTTTGATTGTGAAATAGTTTTTGGACGTTCCACCATTTTTACGCAAAATCTGTGAACTAGAGTATACAGTTTTTGGTTATTTTGATCATGAAAAAGTTTTTGGGACATTCTACCAATTTTACCCAAAATTTCTATACTATATTATACAGTTTTTAGAGATTTTGATCGTGAAAAGGTTTTTTGGTACGATCCACCAATTTTATTAAAAATGTGTGTATTATAGCTTATTGTTATTGGTGATTTTGATCGTTGAATAGTTTTTTGGACGTTGCACCAATTTTAACTAAAATTTGTGTACTATTATACAGTTTTTTGTGATTTTGATCGTGAATTTTTTTTGACGCTCCACCAATTTTACCCAAAATCTTTGTACTTATAGTGTACATGTTTTGTGATTTTGATCGTGAAATAATTTTTTGTACGTTCCACCAATTTTATCCAAAATATGTGTACATAGTATACAGTTTTTGGTGATTTTAATCGAGAAATTGTTTTTTGGATGTTGCACCAATTTTATCTAAAATCTATGTTCTATTATTGTATTCATTTTTTGGTGATTTTGATCGTGAAATAGTTTTTTGTACGTTTCACAAATTTTACTCAAAACCTATAAACTATAGTATACAGTTTTTTGTGATTTTGATCGTGAAAAACTTTTTGGGACGATCCACCAATTTTACCAAAAACTTGTGCATTATAGTGTGTGTGTATATTTTTTAATGTGTGTTTTCGATGTAGTGTGTGTTTTCAGTGTAGTGTGTGTAATTGTTTATAGTGTGTGTTTTCGGTATAGTGTGTGTTTGCAGTGTAGAGTGTGTATTTCTATTAGTGAGTGTTTTCGCTGTAACGTGTGTAAAAACTATTTCACAATCAAAATCACAAAAAACTGTATGATATATAATACACATATTTTGGGAAAAATTGGTAGAACGTCCAAAAAACTATTTCACGATCAAAATCACAAAAAAATGTAAACTATAGTACACAGATTTTGGGTAAAATTAGTGGAACGTCCAAAAAATTATTTCACGATCAAAATCACTTAAAACTGTACACTATTTGTACCCAGATTTTGGATAAAATTAGAGGAACGTCCAAAAAACTATTTCACGATCAAAATCACCAGAAATAGTATACTATATAGTACACATATTTTAGTTAAAATTGGTGCTACGTCCAAAAAATTATTTCACGATCAAAATCACAAAAAACTGTATACTATAGTACACAAATTTTAGATGAATTGGTGGAACGTGCAAAAAACTATTTCACGATCAAACTCATCAAAAATGGTGTACTAGAAGTACACATATTTTGGGTAAAATTGGCATAACGTTAAAAAACTATTTGGCAATCAAAATCGCCAAAAAATGTATGATATATAGTACACAATTTTTTGATAAAATTGGTAAATCGTCGCAAAAAACTTTTTCACGATCAAAATCACAAAAAAAACTGTATACTATTATAGTACATAGATTTTGGGTAAAACTAGTGGAACATCCCAAAAACTTTTACACGGTCTAAATCACCTAAGATTTTGGGTAAAATTAGTGGAACGTCCCAAAAACTTTTACACAGTCTAAATCACCTAAAACTGTATACTATATATAGTATACAGAATTTGGGTAAAATTGGTTGAACGTCTAAAAAACTATTTCACGATCAAAATCACCAAAAATTGTATGCTATAGTACACAGATTTTGGATAAAATTGGTGGAACGTTCAAAAAACTTTTTTGACGATCAAAATCACCAAAAAGTGTGTACTATAGTATACAAATTTTTGGTAAAATTGGTGGAACGTCTATAAAACGATTTCACGATTAAAATCACAAAAAATGGTATGCTATAGTACACAAGTTTTGGATAAAATTTGTGGAACGTCCAAAAACCTTTTTCACGATCAAAATCATCTAAAATTGTACGCTATATAGTGCATAGATTTTGGGTAAAATTTGTTGAACTTCCAAAAAGCTTTTTCACGATTAAAATCACAAAAAACTGTATACAATAGTGCACAGATTTTGGGTAAAATTTCTGAAACGTCCAAAAAACTATTTCACGATCAAATTCACCAAAAACTGCATACTATATATATGACACTAATTTTGGTTAAGACTGGTGGAGCGTCCCTAACACTTTTTTACGATTCAAATCACCAAAAACTCTATGCTATACTACACAAATTTTTGATAAAATTGGTGGATCGTCCAAAAAAAATTTCACGATCAAAATCACCAAAAACTGTATACTATAGTACACATATATCGGGAAAAATTGGTGGAACGTCCAAAAAAAATTTCACGATTAAAATCACAAAAAACTATACGCTTATAGTAAACATATTTTGGATAAAATTTATGGAACGTCCAAAAAACTTTATCACGATCAAAATCACAAAAAACTGATTCCAATTTTATCAAAAATTTGTGTGCTATACAGTTTTTTTGTAATTTTGGTCATGAAATAGTTTTTTGGACGTAACTCCAATTTTAACTAAAATCTGTGTACTTTTAGTATACTGTTTTTGGTGATTTTGATCGTGAAAGACTTTTTACACACACTACACCGAAAATACACACTAAAAACAATACACGCACTACAACGAGAAAACACACACTAAAAAGAATTACACACACTACACAAAAAACACCCACTAAAAACAATTACACACACTACTCCGAAAACACACACTAAAAAATATACACGCACTACTCCAAACATACACACTAAAATATACACACACTCCACCGAAAACAGACACTAGAAAAAATCACAGACACTACTCCGAAAATACACACACTACACCGAAAACATACACTAAAAAGAACTACACACTACACCGAAAACACACACTAAAAATATACACACCCTACACCGAAAACACACACTAAAAAAATACACACACTACACCGAAAAGACATACTAAAAAAATATACACACACTACACCGACAACACACACTAAAAATAATTACACACACTACACCGAAAACAAACACTAAAAAAATACCCACACTACACAGAAAACACACACTAAAAAAATTACACACATTAAAAAATATACACACACTACACCGAAAATACATAATAAAAAAAATACACACGACACTGAAAACACATACTTAAAAAATATACACATAATACACCGAAAACACACACTAAAAAAATACACACACACTACACTGAAAACACACACTAAAAACAATTACACACTACACCGAAAACACACTAAAAGTATACACATACTACACTGAAAACACACTAAAAAAATACACACGCTACACCGAAAACACACATTAAAGAAAACGGTAAATTACACCCACACCCCTGAGGTATACTTAAATAATTTTAAGGTCCCTATGGTATTGATAATTACACTCACCCCCCTGAAACGTAGTGATAAACTCTTACGGGATAATGCATTGGATACATTATTCCGATAGGGTTCTAATGATCTATTACTTTTAGCTAGTGGTGGAGATAACATAGAATTATGGAGAGTTATGTGGTGACATGGCTCCCCAAATATGTCTTAAATCACCCATAACTCTTTGTTGTCTCCACCACTTCCTAAAACCAATAGAGCGTTAAAACTCTATCGTAATAACGTATCCAATGCATTATCCCATTAGAGTTTATAACTACGTTTCAAGGGGGTGAGTATAATTATCGATACCACAGGGACTTTAAAGTTATTTAAACATACCTAAGGGGTGTGGGTGTAACTTACCCTAAAAAAAATTACACACACTAATGTACTTTTTTTAGTCTGTTTTCGTATCGTGGGTGTATTTTCGGATCTGGATTGGACCTCAATATTTAATTGAGTATTAAAAATATTTAAAATTATTATTGTCATTTCAATGATTTTTTTATAAAAAAATCTATGCTATAAGTTCACAATTTTTCGTAATTTTGCTTCACAGTTTAAAAATTACTGAAATAATTTCTAGATAACCTTTTCTTTTTCAGCACAAAGCGTGTGATATAGTGCACGATTTTTTGCGATTTTGTTCGACGATCGAAATACCAGAACCATTTTCGTCCACTATATAACTTCGAAGTTCAAATATTAAGCAACAGAAAATGGGACCAATTACTATTTGGTTTACATAAACTAGTACTAAATAAAAACTTATTGCACGAAACTAATTGAACCAGCTTTCATTTCCTTAAAAGAAATCGGCATTGATTCATCAGACAGTATAATGCTGTTGAATCGTGTCGATATCCAATCCTTTCAGCTTCACCACCGATTCCACGTGCCCCTTCAGCGTATGCAGCTCTCTAAGCCTGCATTCAACGAGACACAATATCGATAAATCGGTTTTTTTTTTTCTTGTAAGAAAATATTAAAAATTTCACGTATATCACTTTACGATCCCTAGTTTTCATGTTATTTAATCCGTGTGATTAATCATAAACATAACATAACAGAACAGACGATTCAAATACCTTGCCACCTCAGCGCGGCGTTTGGCTTGTTCGGCAATCTCGGAGAGCTCTCTGTAGCTGCTTTTCTCGGCAAAGAGGTTGGCGGTTTCCGGTGGCTGAAGACCGTGCAAAGTCCGCTGCGAAGCCGCCCACTGGGCTTCTCTCTCTTCCTTCCCATAGTTGGATTTGGTAGTAAATGCAGTCTAATTAAAACAAAGATTATCACAAGTAAAAATCTGAATGAAGCAATTTCAAGATTGTTTAAAAAATGTGTGTATATATAATTATATATATGTATGTATATGTATGTATATACCCGGTTCTCCAAAAGATTATCCCAAGCTTTTCCACTCAAAACGTAGCGAATGCAGAACTTGAGAATGTCGAGAGGAAAGTAAGTTACGATACTGTAAAGCCAAATAACACCGGCCCAACCCCAACCACATCCTTTTATCTTCGCAAAGCTCCAATCAGCATAAACAGCTATTAGAGTCGCAACCTAATTTAAATTTAAAAAAAAAAAAAAAATATTGTTTTATCGATAAAAGAAAATTCCAAAAAAGGTGGCATTTGCAAAAAAGTAAAAAATAAAATTATTTACCAGCTGAGCAATCAAGAAAGCGCCCAATAAGAACATTCCGGGACGTTCGGCAAAGGACCAGCTACGGGACCTCGTCACGAAAATAAGTGCTTGACTCACAATACTCACTTGCAAGTATAATGCTGCCATTATTTCCTCGGGACTATCTCTTAGGGACCTTACACCAAATTTTTCCTATGATATAATAATCGAAAGAGACAAAAAAATAAATATAGAGGACTTCATAACAAGAAAAAAGATGATTAAAAATATTCGGAATAAAAAAAAAAAAACAGGATAGTTTCGGCGTACAGAGAAAAAGTCGGTATCTTTCATGACCCAAAAGAATAATACAGTCCCGAGTGCAAGGTACCCTCCTAAGACAACTCCGGTGGCGAAAATCTCGTTTAGTTTCCAGCTGTCCGGTAATGGAGACGGCTTCACTCGATCCTTCGAGATTGTCATGATGGTCCCTAATCATGTATTTCCAATATTTAATTAACTAACGACAAATGTGAAGCTTAACTAATTCTTTTTAATAAATAATAATAATGATATCTCACCGTCGTTTAGGATGGCGATGATTAGAACCATGAACGGAGCAAAGTCGAATTTCCATATCAAAGCAATAAGCATGAATCCAAACTGCAGTTGTTATATACAATAAGACTCTTTTTCGTCAATTTTGTTTTTTTGATTATAAAATAAGGTAGAAATTTGAATTTTATTTAATAAGTGTTTATGCATCACTCACCACTATACGGATTGTAATCGAGACAGCGTATATCTGGAAAAAGGGCAGTTTGGTAAAAGATTAGTGAATTAAACAATTTCAAAGAGGCTAAAAAAAAAAGCTTTATTATTAGTATTATTATTATTATTACTCACGGTGTAATTTTTCATTCGTTGGAAAATAGCTCGGCTCGTAAGGACAGCACTTATTATGACACTCAGACCAGGTTCCGTTAAGACAATGTCGGAAGCGCCCCTAGCAGCATCGGTTGCATCGGCAACAGCGATTCCGATATCGGCCTTCTTTAGTGCTGGAGCATCGTTCACACCGTCCCCCGTCATTCCACAAATGTGCTTTCTTTCTTGCAATCTCTTCACTATTTCATACTTGTGCTCTACATTTTCCCATTTTTAAAAAAAATTAATTAATAAAATACAAGGATCACGAGAAAACGTAAAATTTAATTAAAAGAAATACAAGGATCATTAAAAAAAATTAATGTTTATTTGGAGAAATGGTATGGGGGCCATGGCCCCCTGTTATGCGGAATACTACTATTTGTAGCACTATATATCTCACAAAGATACGATCACAATGAAACGTAAAATAGCGAGACAACTAACCAGGAAATACTCCGGCAAAACCGTCGGCTTTCTCAATTAGCTCATCGACAGGAAGTGACGCAATAGCTTCATCTTTGTGTTGGCCGAGCAAAGATGAAGACGGGTACATATTCGTTCCCATTCCGAGCCTTCGTCCCGTTTCCTTGGCTATTGCTAGCTGGTCACCTAAACAATGTACGAAAACGAATTTTTTTTAATGAAAACAAAAATAAAGAAACTTGATAATTTAGTGATTGTTTACATAGAAAAAAAACAAAACGAAGATTCTATATTACCAGTGATCATCTTCACATTCACACCAAGATTCAACGCTCGTCTAATTGTTTCTGCACTATCATGCCTAGGTGGATCGAACAAAGGTAATAAACCAACGAGTTGCCATGGTCCACCAAGGCTCTCTTTTGTTCTTTCCGGAACTTCCTGCATATAACATTAATGCAAAAAAAACATAAAAATGAAAATGAAGGATTTGAAGAAATAATTAAATATACGAAACCTGTCGAGCAACCCCTAAAGAACGGAGTCCACGTTCAGCAAACTTATCGATAACCGAGTGAACCCTCTTTCTCACATCTTCCTTACTATTGCAAAGTGCCAGTATCTATTCACATACAAATAATTCAACAGTGGAAATAAAACTTTAAAAAAAATTTAAAAAAAAAATCTCCTTTGAAAAATATATATATAAAAAACTGTTTATATATACCTGCTCGGGTGCACCTTTGCTAGCACGATGCCAATTACCATTGGCATCTATGTAAGTCAACGCTGTCCTTTTATCGACAGGATTGAAAGGTAGAAAATGCACCTCCCTCGCACCAGCTCTCGCCTAACGAAACACACGTTCGATTTTAGTCGATTACATTTTAAAAAAATTATTTAAAAAAAAATTTGTGACATACCTCCTTTGGATCGGCAAGCATCCCGACAATGGCGGCATCAATAGCATCCTGATTTTCGGTTCTCGAAGCCCTAGCTGCAAGCAAAATCACTTGCTCTTTATCCAATCCCTTCACAAATACTTCGACAAGGCTCCGGTCAACGGTCAACTTATTCAAAGTCAAAGTCCCCGTTTTATCACTGCACAGCACATCCATTCCCGCCATTTCCTCAATAGCAGTCATCCGCTTAGTAATTGCCCCCTGCTGACTCAGCCTGTGGGACCCGATCGCCATCGTCACAGACAGAACAGTCGGCATCGCAATCGGAATCCCTCCGATCAACAGAACAAGCAGATTGTCGATTCCGTCCCTATACTTACGGTGCTGTATGGGGTACATCACAATTAATTCGATGATTATCCCGACGAAGATCGAGCATATGCAGAAGTTTCCGATTGCCGTCAGAACCTTCTGGAAGTGTCCGACCTGATTCGTGCTGTCCACTAGATGGGCTGCCTTGCCGAAGAAAGTGTGGACCCCGGTTGCTATGACAACTGCTTCGATCTCGCCTTGCTTGCATGTGGACCCGGAGAAGACCTCGTCGGAAGGGCTTTTCGTGACAGGGAGAGACTCTCCGGTCAATGCTGACTGGTCAACTTTCAAAGGGTCGCCTTCTAGAAGGCGGGCGTCGGCCGGGATGATGTCACCAAGCTTGATGCTGATGATGTCACCCGGGACGAGGATCGAAGCATCTTGCTCACTCCATCGGCCATCTCTCAAAACCTAATAAAAAAAAGACGAATTCAGCAACCCAAATAATCCATCCTTCCCATTTTAATTTTCATTTTCGAGCCAGTGCACACAACTAATTATTCTTATTTGGAATTGCTAATCACATTTTCATATCAACCGCAATTTACATTTTCATACTTAAAAGGTAAAACGATCGAATCACTAATTAACTTATAGAAAAAAAAAATCTCGTCAGCTTGTGATCGATTTTGGAGGGTAATTTGGTCAAATGTACCTTAGTTTTGGGAGCAAGTCCAGCCATAAGAGCTGCAGCAGCATTACCAGCATTGTTTTCTTCGATAAAACTAATCGTGGAGTTGATGAACAATAAGGCGACAATGCCGACAAAATCTTGCCAATCAGGCGGGCGATTATCTCCGTTAGCGAGGACGATAGCCATTAAAGCAGCAGCTTCCATAACCCATGACAAGGGGTTCCACATGAACCCCAAGAACTTGAGAATCTTGCTCTCCTGATCATTTTCATTTCATTTTTTTTAATTAATATATAAATAATGTTGGTGCGAGATTAAATAAATAAACTAAGATGATTTTTTTTTTTTTTTGTTCGGACCTTTTTCTCTTCCAATTTGTTTGGACCGAATATTTGCAGGCGGTTCTGACCTTCTTCGGATGTTAGACCTTCGCGCGTGCATTTCAACTGCTCGAACACTTCCTCGACTGGGATTCTTTCCTGTGTAAAAATGGCATTGAAAATTTTAAAAGAATTTCTGGGAAACCCTAAACCCTAATCATCGTCTTCTCCGTTCACAATCGAAATCGGCGGCAGAAGCAATTTGGGGGAAATATTCAGGAACACAGAGCAGCGGCGGCACCACCTCCGCCGCCACCACACTCGTAGCGGAGGCGGAGAAAAGGGAAGAGCCGGCATGGTGGTTACTTGAAGTACATCCATAAAATTTTGGATTGTTCAAACGATGGATACCGAAGAAGATTTCAACAGGGTTGGAGGTTTGGGGGCGCGCGGCTACAGGGAGGCGGCGGAAGGTGGTGGAAGCCACGGCGGCGGAACAGAGAATAATGACGGGGATGTTGGCGGCGGTGGTGGGTGGTGTACGGCCGAAAATCATTGGTTGGAAAAATCTCGCTGGATGAAAAAAAAAGTGAAATTCGACGTGATAGACACGCGCCGCAAATCAACGTTTTGCGTCGGATTCAAGCACAATACGACACGTGTCATAAAAGATGGTATTGACGATTAAGGCTAATATATTATCTTTTCGTGATTACAGCTTCTTAACATATAATCAATCTAATTACACACACCCGCATGTATGCATGTGCTTTCTTTCTTTTTTTTTAAATAAAAACAATATATCCAAGAAAATATTATACTATAAAAAAAAGGTTTTCTTTTTTCTCAAATATAAGAAAATTCAAAGGAAAAAAAAACCCAGTAAATTAAAAACCAAAACCCATCCCATGCATCAACAAAGTAAGTAAAAGATTATACATAGATTATATGTGTGTGTGTGTGTGTGTGTGAGAGAGAGAGAGAGAGAGAGAGAGAGAGATGTAGAGAGAGAAACAAACCAAATCAACAGCTTCATTCTTAATCTCCTCAAGAGTGAGACCCTTTGTGCTGCCCATCTCTGTAACACTATATGTGTGTGTATCTAATAATTAACTCAAGTTAAATGGGTTGATCGAAGAAGATGAAAAGCTGGTCTAATATGTATATATATATATATATATTATGCCATTTCTTATATAATAAGAGGAATTAAATTAGTTATGTTTATATTAATTTAAATAGAAAAGGATCGAAGAATAGAGAAAATGAAATGGACTCTTGTCACATATAAATCCGTGGAAGAAAAGGGTAAAATGGTAATTTCCAATGTTTTTTTTTATAATTACTTTATTTTCTTTTTAGGGCTTTTGTGGTGTTGGTTGGGGGAGGTTGGGGGTGGGGATGGCTGTTGCTGTGACGTGTCATTGTGTGTGTGTGTGTGTGTTAATAAACACATTTAGTGTGTGGAAAGGTGTGAATGTATGTATATGTTGGGCTAGAATATTTGCACTTTATGCCCTTGTGGATCATCTCAAATTTATTACTAGGATATCTAATTTGGCACTATTTGCAAAGTTTTACATTTATATTTTTTACTTTTAATTTCATTATTTTTCTTTTTATTTTCTTTTGGTAGGTGATGAAAAAAATATTTTCTCCGTGCCATGGCAGTTTTCTATACACGAGATTAAGCAGTTTATACACAGTTTTCACTTACAATTACTGACTTCTGCTTTCACAAAAGCTTTTGAACGAACAATCTTAATTGTGATTATATGAGATTATGAGTAGTAATTTTGTATTTAATAATTTGATTTATTGGAGAAAAAAAACATTATTAGTGAAAATTGCTTTATAATGCAATCTCTATCCCTTAAACTAGCATATGTTACTTTAATAGTTTTAAATTTCTCTAATATAGTTTTATTTTCTTAATTGATATAAAAAAATGTAAAAAATAATATTAAATGATTATAGAATTGTTCAAATAAAGAAGTTTTAAATTTTAGCAAACTCTATCCCTTAAACTTATTTTCCTCCTCATTTGACTCTTTTCTCTTCCCTATCTCATCTCTAATGCCATTTTTGACCTATGTTCATCATAATGCTTGACATTTCAAAAGGACTAAAATGTCAACCATTTTTTATTGTATGACAAATTATTTTTTCCAAAGATGAGAATTACTAAGAAACAATCTAAAAATAGAAATATTAGTTATATTAAGTGGTCATCTATAATGGAATACTTATTTCTTTAAAATCATATATCTCCTCCTAAAGTCTCTAGTTAAATAAAATAAACCAACAAAATACGCAGATCATATTTTTCAAAAGACTATTGCGCGTGAATGCGATTAAGATACCCCAATGTAGTGTAACACAAACAATATTCCCAAAAACCACTTGCTAATATACTCCTATCAAATCAAAGATAGGCATCAAAAATTTGAGTATAAGATGTGCTTGGATAAGTATTTTTCTTGACAAAAGTAAAAAAAAAAAGAATGGTTGGCAAGTAAAGAAGACAAATTGGATGGCCTAAATTGCAACAAATGCTCAAAATATTTATTTTTTCAAACTTTTGAATTAGATTCACTACTTCACATGCAAGAAACAATTATGGCCTCCATCATTTTCTTATATTGGCATATCATATTTTTCCATCACTTTTTTATGCCCCTATTTATTGGCACAAAAAATTATAGGGATGGGAAAGATCAAAGGAGGAGTCTTTAATTTATATATAAGGAAAGTGGAGTATTATATAATTTTATTTTATTTTGTGCAATTTTATTTATTTGCAACCTAATTGCAACTTTAGGCAAAGATAAGAAATTAAATTCTTGATTGATTTATATAGTAATATAGAATATTGTTCTCCTTTTTATTCGCATAAGATTCACAAAACTATATATATATATCTTAGTGTCCCACTAAAAAAATTGCACGTTCAAACTTTGAAATCGTTTTCGGAGTTACTTTATGTTTATTGTAGCAGTGAAATTATATTTTCATGCACCAATTATTTGATTGATTTTAGAATTTTCACTAAATAAATAGTAGGTTGCGGCTATATGCAATACTAATTTCACTTGTGCAAGACCAAATTAAAGAAAGATTCCAAAAGATTCCATTTTATTAAAATGAAATGACAAATATACCCATAAATTAAATTGTCTTTTGTTTGCTCATGCAAAACCAAATAACAAATAATAAAAAAATATGAAACAACTAAATTTCGACATTAAGGTGTTGAATATATGTCCATAAATTCGACACCTTAATGTCGAAATTTAGTATATTTGGACTAATTTGCTAACAGTTAAATTTCGACACTAAGGTGTCGATTTTTTTACTCCAAAATCGACATCTCAATGTCGATTTTTACCTATAAAATTCGACATGTACATGTCGACTGTGTCTGCGTGGAATTTTTTTTTTAAAATATGAAACAACTAAATTTCGACATTAAAGTGTCGAATATATGTCCATAAATTCGACACTTTAATGTCGAAATTTAGTATATTTGGACTACTTTGCTAATCGTTAAATTTCGACACTAAGGTGTCGATTTTGTACTAAAAAATCGAACTCTCAATGTCGATTTTTGCCTATAAAATTCGACATGTACATGTCGACTGCGTCTGCGCGGGTTTTTTTTTTGAGAAAACGATATTCTAGCTAAAAAAACACATAGATGCATATTTTCTTGGGTTTTTCCACCGTAAATTCTTCTATTTTGATGTCTTCTGACTCCATACTTACCATCTTTGTAAGATTTGTTGAGTTTTGATGATTTTGAATGTTTAGGTTTTGTGGGTTGATAGATGAGGAAGGAGAAAGGTTTTGATGGAGAAGATGATAGTTGGTCTTGTGGTTTTGTGATAGGGTTTTTTTTTTTTTTTTTTTTGAGTTTTTGGTATTGCACATTTGGAATTTTCTATTTTTTTAACAAGTAAGGGTATTATAGTATTTATACATTAAAAAATTTTAATTTGGTCTTGAACAAGTGTTGTTAGTCTTGCATATAGGCGCAGCCTAAATAGTAAATAATAAAAAAATGAAAAATATTAATTTTTGTTTCTTTTCCCCTCGAGACATGATCTCTTGGCAAGAGCCATGGGATTGACTCTTTTTTGGAAAAAAATAACTTTAATTGCAACTTTTATTAATGATTTTCACATGCACCTTACCATCTACTATTACTACACTATCACAATTCACAAGCATGTGATTATATAGATGCTTTTTTCTTTTTCTTTTTTGAATTTTTGGGCTTGGAATAATCAAGAAATTGATTAAAAGCTTCATTAATGAATTTGGAATATAAATAGTTGGATATTACGTGCATGAATTTCTCACTGCAAATTCCCAAACTAAGCAATAAATGAATTATTGGTGGTGCAGTCAACATACAATCACTTGATTATCACGCACAAAATTAAAGGTTTGACTAATTTACTATCATTCTAATGAACATTTTTCTGACCCTTCACCATCAAGCTTTGAAGTGATGCACTTGAATAATTATGGATTAATTAAAGTTACGTTCTTAAATATATATATATAATATGTCACAAAAGATAAGTCCAATTATTATTGAATTATTTAGTACTTAGCCAAATGTCATGTTACTATAAATTAAATTTACCATTATTGGTGGTGCTGGTGCATAACACTGGTTTTAAGAGACGTGTAAAATTTGAAATTAATGAAATAATTGGCGACGCGATTGACAACACGTACGCAACATAGTGGCGCTAATTATCGACTGTACCGAGGACCACCGTAAGAAAATGATGCAGAATAAAACTCAAAAAAGAATAGCCTTTCTGAAAACTAGGTAGCATATTTTTTTGTGTATTTTTCCATGTTCATGGAACTCAAATAGTGTACAAGTGGGAGAGTTATATTCCTCTATTCTCCCTTAAGCCACTTACAATTTACACGTGTAATACTCGACGAATTTTAGTGACCGTGTAGCATCGAACAAATCGGTCCAATTTAATAGAAGCTTCACAACTGAAATCTAGTGAGACGAAGAATAATATACATGCCGTGGAGCAATGGAACATATTTTGGTTTTTAAAATACCATAAGAAATTGCACTAATAAGTAGTCCTAGTACAATTACAGAATTTGTAGTCAAACCTACAGAGAAATTAAACAAGGGTCAACATCAGCATTGAAATTTCGATACACTACGAGAGTCGCTTGTTCGCACGACCGACATTGCTAAAAAAAAAAAAACAAGCTGCGCATAAATTAACTTAGCTAATAATATAATCAGATGCCTACAAACACCACAACAGCTCGAAATTAACTCTAACACCTAAACCGACACAGTGGAAATTTTCTTTTTTTTTTCCTATATATATATATATATATATATATATATATATATATATATATATATATATATATATATATATATATATATATATATATATATATATATATATATATCATCTTTCATCATTTACCTCTTCCTCTGCCGCCTCTACGGTTGTATCTACCCGATTTCCGTCCTTGTTGCTTTCCAGCCACAACTTCAATCTTTTCCTTCGGAGAATGCTGAGCTGTATCTTGTGATAATTCTTCGTATTGCACTCCCAAACTAACCGATTCAGTTACAACAGGGACTTCCATGTAAGCTTCGTTCGGAAGCTCACAGTTGCCTTCAGCATTCATAACATTCACAGGCTTTTTCTTCTCAGCCACTTCTTCAGAAAAACTGAACATCAAAAACGAGTTAATTTGCAAGATTTTTTTTTTTGTAAGAATATGCCGAGTCAATTTCATTACAGGAACATGAGGAATATAGGAAGTAAAGGAGTTGATGTTTCTGATTTCACCTGGCTTGAGATGCTGGGAGACCGTTTGCGCTCTGTTTTTCGCCAGTTTGAGTCAACTCAGTTACCGAAGTTCCATTGGTCTTACTCAAATCTGGACCTGTAGAAGAGAGGTTGAGATTAAGGGGCTACATTTCATTTGCAGTTAAGATATCTCTCTTCCACATACATTGCAAAGTCAGCATACAAAGTGATAACGGTAACGAGGGGAGAATAATAGCCAAAGTTTGTAAATGAATAAATATGTTATTTACTATTTCCAAAATGTCAAATATTTGATGTATAATGGTAGTAACAGGGCAAAGAACAGCGAATACGGAAAAAGGAACAGAAAAGACTGTTCAATCAAGTCCCCGGAAAAAAAAACTACCTACATCCTATATACAGAACTACAAACAACGTATCAATGCATATGACCAATTCACTATTTTTCTTCTTTTACTCTTTTATATCAAAATGTTTCGGCTATTTCATCCTTTTTCTTTTCTCGCATTGTAATTCACTGAGCTTTCCAGCCTCTTAAGTTCGCGTTCTTGCTTTAACTTAGCCCCTCTCTCTGCATTGTTATTCTCCTTGTTACTCTCCTCACCCCATCTTCCTATATCAGGCAGCCAACAAAAAGCTGCTTGTAGCAACAATAAAAGTCTTTATTAAGTCCAATAGACGCTAATATTTACCCCAGATTTGAATGAATCATATCATAATCGGAAATCACCAAAAAAAAACATGGATCGGCAATACATGGATATAACAAGAGTCCTGTAGAGCAATGGACTTTATTCAAACCACTCATACAGGTCAATAATAGTAATAGATGGGTCATGTACATTTACTTAAGGGAGGTAACCCTGCTAGGTACGAAAAGGAATAGGGACGGAAATAAACATATTGATATATGAATTAGCTCAAGGTATTTGATTTACTGATTATCTTTAGCTATACTGAAATCATTAAGACATTAATCCTGTGTTTCCATTGTCTTAAGCGTTACGCAGTGATGTCATGCACGGGTCATATGATAGTTGGTCCATCAGATCTTCATAATGGAGTAGGAGAACAAATATGCATTTTAAATACATATATTAAAAATATATATATTTGATTATTCTATTTGTATAACCAAGCAAATGGTTATCAATTTAGTTACCATTATCTCAATAACATATCCAGCTTCATAACTCAACAAAGTATCCCACCAAAAATATAAACCAACAAGGATAGAAGAAAAGCCGAGTACCATTTTGGTGCTCCTCAGCGTGGTTGGAACTGGAAGGTTGCAGGAACTTAGATGCTGCACATTCACCATCCCCATGAACAGCTTCTGAGGCCTTTCAAAAAATTACACATGGTCTTTTAGGATGATTAAGAAGTGCAATGGGGAATTTTTTAATGGAAGATGTATGTCGATCCTATTTCCAGATTCAGTTTTTATAAATCCACATACTTAAGAGACGAATAAACAGCTATAAGAAACTGACTTTGCCAATGTAGTACCTCGCTATTGCAAGAAATAGAAGTAGCTGGCTTAGATTGCCGTGCTTCACGTGACTCGCCATCTTGTCTTGACTCCAAAGCTGAAAGGGCAAAGAATGCAAGTCAATGTTCTTTAGATACAAGCATCTAAAACCTATTCCACTAGCTGAACATCTAGACAAGAAAAACAAACCTGCAAGGGCAGGATCGAAGCTCACTCCTGCATCTACCAATGCATTTATTGGTTTAGTGTTCCTATAAGGCTCTGGCTCAGTCATTCTCTCTCTCATATCAAAAACTAGTTCACTGGTTCCTACAGAGTCCAACCTAACTGGTTCAACTGCAAACAAAGACGGATCAACTTTACTGGATGGAGTGCGCAGCATATCCTCTGTTGCCTTTGAGCGCACTCTTCGTAGTTCTTCCTGGATATTCCATGATCCAGAGGCAAGAGAACTTCGTTTCTGTGAATTGCAATAATAGAGCAATGAGGTGAAAAAGTAAAGTCAGAACAAAGAAAGAAAACACACACAAATACAAAAATTTATACTGTTAGATATTGGTAGATTTAATATAAATATATTTTCCATCATTTCTATGGTAAAAAGAAACACTTGGATACATGCAACAAAACAAATAAAACAGGAACCAGTAACTGAGACATTTGTGTACAAACAAGACAAATGCCGTCGCAGCCATGGATAAATAATGTTCCATGAGAAAAAAAATCAAAATCTTTGAAAGAACAGAGCAAACTTTTGGGCAATGTAAAACACAATTGCATTTTTCTGCGAGAGGTTTCGGAAACTCTTAACATAAAATGGTTGATATTTTGTGAACCAATTTGTTAAACTAAATTGTGCAATAAGTAAAGATGCATAAGAGATATTAGAATTGTGTAAAGTTAGTAGCAAAACACCCTGAAAAATGTTAAGAGAGCAGAACGGAAAGGGGAAAATAGAAGGCCAAATTGACAAACTCTCACAAGAGGTACCATCTTTCTGAAGCAGAAATGAATGAATAACAAGAAACAGTAAGAAATGAACCTTTGATGATGACGAAGCACCGCGGTGAACCGAATGCGATGTTCCTTCATTGAAAAGCTTCATTGTCTTTGTCAAGGGGGTTCTTAACTCAATATTTCTCCCAGGAGATGCCCAAGGTGGTCTTTCCTTCATATAGAATCTGGCCACATCCACAGGAGAACCTGACCCAGTTTCTACCTGCAATGGTAAACCTCATTGTCAGATCAAAATTTATTTCTGAAGCTTAGAGACATTCCTAAACTCAAGAGGAGCCAAAAGAACATATATTATCAAGGTACTATGAGTCTATGATGGAAACAATCCATTTGGATATATTACAAGATGGTGAATATAACAACAAGACAACGACATTAATAGCAAAAACGCAGAAGAATCACTAACAAGGTCAAGCCCAGTCGAGTTCAGGTTACAGGTTCCACGAGCCAACTTTGTCACTGAGCTTGAACCCACTTTCTTCTCTTGAAACCATTTTTTAGCTTCCTCAACAGCTTTGTTGTATATATCAGCATCTTCTGTTCATGATCAGAGGCCTATTTAATAATTGAAAAGTTTCCACAATCGGATGATTGACAGATTTCTTAAAGAGCAATACCAGGATCACCTGTCTTCTCTGGAAGGCCAACAAGTGAACTTTTCTCCCCTGCTTCCATTGACCAGTCCATAACCCGCGAATTAAGAGTTTTAGTCAACCTATCACATTCTTCTCTGATATATTTTGAAAAAGGAAAGGATAAATGGTGAATAATACGTCTGCTAGAAATAAGCTTTTTCCATAGCACAAGTAATCTAACAAATCTACTAATTTTCACACTGGGTGCAGAACTGCGAATTAATACATGACCCATGAATGTCAATCGAGGTTCATGTACTGCATTGAGTAATCACATATCTGTTCGAGAAGCTTAGATAGTATCACCAAATATCAATTGATCAAAACAGATAGCAGCTCGGACCATCAAATAAATAGCAACAAAATGAATTTACCTGTGCTCAAGAGCACACGCATCAAGTTTTGAAGAATGATGTACGTACCAAAAAAATTCTCAGTTCACAATGTAGTATTAGTGACAAATAATAAAAGCAAGTGGTTTTAAATGTTTCACATATTCTGATCTTTCTTTAACATATGAAGTCAAACAAATGTATGTAATACAAAACATTAATAGAGACCAAAATCAGATAGTAACATAAGTTCAACTTAGCAACCATCGTTTCTCATCACAAACAAGGTGGTTAAATCCTAGACACAATAAGAACATCAAAGAAGAAAAAAGAAGAAATGATACATATAACAAATGACTCAACAGAAAATTTATCAAGGTATATAAATATCAAAAGTCTGGCTATTACCTTGAAAAGGTCTCATGCATAATAAGCTGCTCAATTATCCGTTTCGTTTCACCCCTCCACACACTTAAATGAGAATCTTGTCCATGTTGCATCATTTCTGATGAATTCACATTTGTCTACATGAGAAAAAGAAAGAATCAAACTTTGATATCAAAAAAATGGGCCAAAATAGCTCAACAATGGTGAGATAAACCATAAACTAACCAATTTTACATGTTTTCCTATAAATGAAGAAACTAAGTTAAGTGAAATGAATCTTATTACATTTTTTTACTCCTATAAGGCTGTAGTTAAAAGATTACTTATGCATTGGTTTCCTGCAGTTAAATCAAACTTTTCATCATCTAAATTTTACCACATGACATATCTTGATCTTTGGGTGAAGACTTATTTCAAACTCAAAAGATACTACTACATCTATCATACATCAGAATCGCATTCCCAAACCATAAACAAAAACGAATCATTCCACCGAAATTCGGATTCACAGATGAACTTATTGGCTGGAATACCAAAGCAATGTGTATATAAATATATTGTTGCACGAGACTTTTTCTCCCGGAATAAGGTCTGGAACATTTTATGATGATCTGTATGTTCAGGATTCTTCTTGTCTTAGAATGGACTGATAAATCTACAGCTAGCATGCACAATAAATCGTTTTAAAATGCATGCTATTAAGAACACAAAGCGAATTAAAAGTAGTAAATTCCCTATGGCATTTTAAAATCCTTCTGGTCATGCATAAAATAAGTAACAGGGTACCTCGTTTAACGTGTTAACTCCATAATCAAGGCTCTCAAAGTGATTATCGTTGTCAATGTCATCCTCTGCCTCACAAGAAATGGAAAAAAAAAAAAAAAAAAAAAAAAACCAAAGAAAAGAAATGCAAATATCTGTTAGCCAAACAATGTGAGCAAAGGAAAAAGATATGTAGAAAAAAGGGCTGAGGAAATTAAAATCACTAAAAGTTGCTACATTTAGTCAGCGCACTGGCATGAACTGACTGTAATAACTTGTAGTCTGTAGAAGGTAACTCTAAAGTCATCGAACTAGAAAATGCAAGGTAACGCCAGTTTCTCTGAATGGTGATTTTGCATATAGAAGTTTCCAAGGAAATATCTACAACCATGTTATTAGCATATACACAAATGCAATAATGATTAAAGTGTTATGGATTATTGCAAATTTTAGGTAGCATCTTCTGCCTGAATTCATCGATTGCATCTACTTCCCTAATAACTCGAACAGTGCGGCGTGTACCAGGAAACTCATATGTTGGGATATATCGAGTAAAATTGCTTTTCCATAAGTGTATGAAATCCTAAAATTGTAAGAAGAAAACCAATCCAATCTTAATTCTTTTCATCAATTCCTCTTCATTTCAACAGTTCTTGTGCAAACAAATCTTACAACTTCCAAGTCTTTGCAATGTTCGAAAGTTTGAAACTCATCCTGAAAGTTGTCCTTTAACCCTGCCACACTTACACGATACAGATAAACCTATTTTGTCTCACAAATCTAGTGATTTTCTAGTGTGTCATTTCATATCCTTCTTTTTTTTCCTTTATTCATAATCAATTTGGCTAATACCTCCATTAGCTGAAATCAAATATTAGAACCAGATTATCAGGTGCTTCAGTATCATATTTTCACTTTTTATAAAGTCATTTCCAAACACTCTTGCTCTAATTTATCTCTCTTAACTTCGACAAAGGTTACATGTACTCATGCTAAAAACGTGACTACTTCCATTTGAACTTAACGGAGTTCCTTATGAGAAGATACGTGAAGTGGTAACCGCGTATAAACCCGGCAAAATTCAGAGATACGAGCAACAATTTTGAAACATAATTACGGTAGATGGAAAAATAAATTTTTTTTTTTTTTTTTTTTTTTTTTTGAAGAAATTTTTTAAAAGACGAAAAATAAAGACAACGCGAACGAGGTGAATGCGTACCTGAACCGGACTCCTCGTCTTCAGAAGAGGATGATTCGGACTCAGAGAAGATGGACGAGAGGATTTTCCCGGCGCCGGAAGCGAGAGCGCGGGCGGACGGAACAACGATACCGGTGAACCAATTAGGGCTTTTTGCTGGCGGAGGACGTGAAGGCTGGGTTGGAGGGCGGTCGTATGGGGTGGCGGCCAGCCGCTCCTTCCGGCGATTCGTCACAATTTTTCCGCCGGCGCCGGATCGGAAAGTTGACATTTGGGGGAAAATTTGGGGAATTTGAAATGTGCAACTGATTATCTATCTATCAGGTGTTTCTAATGTTTAGCCCAAACCTCTTTTAAGATTATTAATTGAAGTCTGTCTTTTAATGTACATTTATCAAAGAATATATCTAAGAATAATAAATAAATAAATTCAACAAACAAGGCAAGAATTTATTTTAACAAATAAAATTATATTTTTAATAATTTATTTATTTTACAAAAATATTATTAACAAATAAAATTATATTACATTCGAATACGGAGATTTTATTGACCAACACGGAATAACCGAAAAGAAAATTTCGGAAAAAATGAAAAATTTTACTTGAAAAATGAGATTATCGTCGTCGATTTAGTTTATCGTCGCTTCCCAATTGATAAAATTAGAAGAAGAAAAAACGTAACAGTTTGTGAGATTTAAAATGAGGGAATTTGTTAAATTGTATAAGTTTATGGAATTAGTATAAGTAATTATTTAAGCAAAAATAGATGAAAAAAGATAAATATCGAAGAATGAAATTACATAATTAATTAAATATATTTTCTTTCCAAATTATTTCTCTCTCCAAAGTTCTAATGATGCATTAATTGCAACTTTTTCTAAATTTGACTCAAATTACTCTTTAATTACTTGATAAATATTTAATAAGAATGAGTATTCAGTCACTTAGTTTATTTTATAGTATATATTATGGTATATACGGACTAATTTAATTTATGGTATTTGTCTTTTCATATTTGGTAATCTTCCAAGACATATTTATTAAAATAAAAAAGTATAATAAATTAAAATAATATATGTATATATGAAAAGACGAAAACGCCCTCCACCCACCGTGAAATTTTCAACAGCTTTATAAAAACCAGACCCCCCATTGTCTCTCGAGTTTACTTTTCCATTCCCCAGGCGCTCTCTCTCTCTCTCTCTCTCTCTCTCTCTCTCTCTCTCTCTCTTTCTCTCTCTAAAAGAACAATTTAATTGTCCAGGTTCAGCTCTTTCTCTCTCTATGCACAATACTTACACAATACATACAAGCACACCCACATAGTAGCTCCTGATTTTTTTTTAATTTTTTTTTTCTGGTCGTATCGAAAATTGGTCGGTTGACTTTTGTGTTACAGTGAATTGGATTGTTTGATTCTTCCGTGATTATCTAGCCCTATGATTATGATGTGATATATATATATATGTATGTATATATGTATATATATATATACATTTTTTTTTATTTGGCTGATTGATTTGATGCCGCTTTGAACTATGTGGAGCTTTTTGAGTGAGAATCTATTCAGCTTGTGTTGAGATTTTTTAATTTTATTTTAATGTGAATTAATGAGAAAGAGCTTCATTTAATCTGTAATAATTGTTTATTTTTACTGTAAAATAAATAATGCCCGAAGGAGAATTCATTAATTGTGTTGTTCAGTAAAGGAATTGAAGGTATAAATGTGTTTATATGAATGGGGGTTTGCATATGATTTGAGGGGAAGGGATCTTCTTATGTTTTGTGTTCCTGGCAATATAAATCTCTTGGCAACCATCCAAAGCTTGTCGAATTTCGGAAAAAAAAAACGAGTAGATTTTGAAACATGGTCATGAGGTTTATTTAATTTTTGCACTTATTGTTATTAATTTATCGATTACTCGTTGGGAATGGAGGTATTTACCATGAGGTTTCGTTGGTTTTTATAACGGATGAGATAGTGGCGTAACTATTTGTATGTAACGGAGACATGCTTTTGATATTTTTTGTGCATGGGCAGTGCTCTCGATTTTCTGAATTCTTGATTTATTTGGGTGGTACGTGTCGATGTTGGGGGACTAGTCGACAAACAAATTCAAAAGTGTAATTTTGAGTGGGAGTAATAAAGGCGAACTGTTCTAATTACTCCTTTCTTCTATGCATTATACGGGGTCATTAAATACATGTATAATGCATCGCCCTCTTTTTTTTTTTCCGGTTAAAACCTGCATGTGTTTGTCTATTATTCCACGAGGGCTAATTCTGATTTACGAAACTTCCATTTTCAGTTACTATATATGAAACTTATGGTGGAAGAGAGCTCTATAGAAGAATCACAGTTGTATACCAACTGGAATGATGTCATATGCCCCATATGCCTAGACCACCCCCACAATGCAGTTCTTCTCCAATGCTCGTCTTACTCCAAAGGGTGCCGCTCCTTCGTGTGCGATACGGACCATCTCCACTCCAACTGCCTGGTCCGTTTCAAACAGGCGAACGGTATGCCACCTGGCCCACAAGCCCCGATTTCCTCCGATAATCCAAAGCTTGTAGAAGATTCGGGATCCGACACCAAACCCTTTTGCCCCCTCTGCAGAGGAGAAGTCACGGGTTGGATTGTGGCCGAAAAGGCCCGCGAGAATTTAGATATCAAGAAACGTTCTTGTGATGAGGAAAAATGCCGATTTTCCGGCACGTTTATCGAGCTTCAAAAGCATGCAAAATTAGAGCACCCGCAATCATGCCCTTCGAAAATCGACCCCGCCCGCCAGCTGGACTGGGAGAATTTCCAGCAGTCGTCGGAGATAATCGATGTTCTGAGCACCATCCATTCGGAGGTGCCACGTGGAGTGGTTTTGGGTGATTACGTGATTGAGTATGGGGATGATTATTCGGAGGATGATTTCGAGAACTTTCGTGGGGAGGGTGGGAACTGGTGGACTTCTTGCATGCTATATCAGGTGTTTGATAATTTTAGGGCGTCCAGGAATAGGAGGAGATCGAGGGTGGCCGATTCTAGAAGAGGGAACAGGCGTTTGAGTTTCGATGCTTCGAATTCGGACGAGGGTTCTGTTTCGTCTGTGGAGTACGCAGATTATAGACTTGACGAGGTGGAAGATGAGTTTGCTAGTGCGAGGAGATTATCTAGAGGAAGAGCTGCCCAACAAAGGTGAGCAAATGCTTATGTGTACAAGCACCCCCACCCCCCCACCCCCCCGACCTATATATGTATGTACGTATGAGAGTTACCGAAAGAAGGGATACTATAGAATTTACTGCCTTATGATATGTGTGGTTTTACGAGCAATGAATAGCATGTCCTGTTTTCTTGAATGTTCATACATGGTTGGTTTTATTGGTTTAAGTCCAACTAAATGCTGAATTGATTTTTACGAGGTCATAGATTTGGGGGTGATGCTATCTGAATTTTTGGGTGGGATACTCAAATTCGACTATCTATTCAATGATTTAATTACTTCTATTTAGAACTTGTTATAAGGGGTAATTTTTCTTTTGGTTTTCTCCGAAACCGGCAACTTCTTACAGTTTATGCTACGTTGGTGCGTGTTTTTTTTGTCACAGCTCTCGTAGGCGCCGCTCCCGTTTTTATGACAACTAGGTAAGCAGTGTTCAATTTACTATTACATGAATTTGTCAATATCGAAAACTTTTTTGGATCGTTTGTACAAATTACGTTAGTAACCTCATCTTAAATTGCGCTACAGAATAGAGTTCATTATAGCTGTGGAATGGAAAAGGAAAGCTTATTACAACATCTTGGTTCAGTCGAAAGTGGACACAAGTCGATGTTGGCACTGTTAAATGACATGTAAAAATACTTGGATTGCCCTTCGTTTTTCGGTCACTTTTTTTTTCCTTCGTTTCGGAGGATTATTTCGTATTTGGAATTTAATGTGCAATAATTATTTGTTCAATGTTTTCTTGTTAATATTTTGTTGACAAACTTAGCTTAAGCTTATTCGATGATCAAATCGAATTCAACAATTGATAGGATCTAGTCTTCTGCCTGTTCTGATAATGTATCGTAGCCAAATTTATTTATTTATTATTTGGCTTCATCATAGACCATTAATATTTTGCCAGTTTTATTTTTTGTGATGCACACTTATATATAGATGAATGCATGTGTTACACACATCTATATTCTATACGTATATGTGTGGTTGTATGTAAAGATGTGGATGTTGATGCATCAGTTGCGTGTAAAGAACATAAGCCCTTTTCCTTTTTTGATAAATGACACAAAAAATGCGACATCCCTCGCCCCCCAGGACCCACCCCCATCCAGTATTCGATTCTAGGATATTGCACCAGCTTATCAATTTTGAAAAAATAAATAAAAAATTGAAGGAACTAATTTTCACTTCCAAAAAAATCGTACATCTTTTCGATATGCTAATCCCGATTCAACCTGTTCGATTTCCGGCTAGTGTACATGACATAAAAAGAACAGGTCTTGCTCAATGAATTATTCATTTCACATGTATATCTAATCAGCATGTTTAGGAAAACATACTGATTTCCATCGAAAAATAACTCATTTAACAAAAAAATACGAAGGAAAAAAAAAACATTTTCGTAATTTTGACGTATTAAACTCGCAATAAAAAAAATGACAAAATTTGAAACAGGTAAAATTTGAAACAGATAAAATTTGATAGTCATGACATAGAAAACCAGTCTATAGGTTGAGCAGTTCAAAAGCCGGGAGATACAAAAACATTGTACTAATACAGCACAACTTCCAAATACATTTGAAGTTCATCAGAAGAACAAAAAAAAAACACGAAAAATTGGGACTAATACGGAATGTTTTTAGGAAGATTGCGAATGACGTTACTCTTCATACCCATTTTAGAGCGCATGATGTCAACACCTGACCTGTTCATCGCCTTCATTACTTTCATCCTTACTACATGTTCTCTTGACTGCACAGTTGCTAGTCCCATGGTCTTGTACCTGCATATATGAATCGAACATTATTTTTCACAACTTCCAATGCAATCAAAGATTTGAATCCAATCCCACGACTTCCCACATCCCAAAAACAATGCATATGCGAGGGGTCGTTTTTTCTGACTGTGAAGAAAGTACTAGAATATTCTTCTAAATGACATATATCAATATATAACTGTGTGTGTGTGTGTGAAATAGAAAGAGTTTTATTGACATACCTTGCAGCTAATGCGTTAGTTAAGGCACTATTTGCAGGAGTGGGGCGAGGTTTCTGGCGATAGTATCTCAAATATTCCCTCGATCCAAGCATTTTGGTCAATACTGCACCATCATCTTCTCTTCTGGTTATAATTAGTTCCGAGCCACCACTACCAAGTTCAATACCATTCTGGATGTCATCAGCTGCAACGAGTTGCTTCCCATTCACATCCGCATAACTAATTCGAAAAATAAATAAATATAACAGGTTAGATATGTCGGGGAGAAAAATGGAATAACTAATCCTTTTCGCCTGAAAGAAAAAGCAAAAATGAAAAACCTGCTGCTGTAGTCATAAAAATCTTCTAGCTCAGCTTCCTCATCTTCACTTCCATCACCATAGTGTACTTTGCAGTGACTTTTTGCCTCCATGTGCTTTCGAACTGCCTCCAGACTGTTGAAAGGATGAGTTCTCTCGTTGCAGTACAAACACATGAAATCCCTTTTAACCTGATGAAACACAATATAATCATAGCGTATCAAATGTTTGGTTTCCAAGTTTGAAGCCCATGATAAAAGACTGGCTCAAAATTTAATCAAGCACAGTTAGTCCAATCTGAACCCCTATTAATTACAAAATCCTATGAAGGACATCACCCGATACAAGCACTTATTCTAGATATAAGATAATATTACGTTATCATGGACAATGTGCAATCCTATCCAAAGCAATCAATCTTATCAATCTTATTACGAGGCCTTAGTATAAACAAAAAGTGATTACCTTGAGGCTGAGATAAGTAAGAAGACCTTTAGGATCCTTCAGATACTCGATATCAGGAATAAAGAATCCATGGTACTTGTGCATGTGCACCATACAGCTCTCTAAAGTACCATGCTCCATATCACACATAAAGCAGCAAGATGGATCCAAATCTTCAAAATTGTCCTCGTCATCTTCATCCATGTCAGCATCAGAAGAATTCTTATTCAGATTAAGCTTTCCCAAAGCATCACCGTTTTCACTGATCAAGTCTTCTTCAGGATCAACCTCTTCCCATTCACTGTCTTCGGAGTCTTCGTCTTCTTCGACCATGTGTTTGGGAGGCTGTTTTGCCACACGGCGAAGAGGTTTGATTATTGTGCTCCCTTCGTCTTTGCCACCTGTCGCTTCGGAGACTGTTATCAAGTGAGATTTAGACTGTAGGTGCTGTGCGTGGGCTTTAGAGCTTCTGTAACCCTTGCCACAAAAGCCACAGCTATACATCATGGGAGTTACGTTTAAATTCCCTCTCTCTTCTGCAATGGCAGATTGTCTGGCTATGAAGAGTGTTTCAGTCACTCCAGGAACACCTGCAACCTGTTCGATAAACACGACATGTAAAATGCAAGATTAAATAGAGGAACTACAACAATAGACATGATCATATATTTAAATAATGAAAGAATCTGAAACAGCAACAACACTCTCTAATACGACAAAGGAAAACTCCAAACTCCAATCTATGAAGATGCATCGAAAAAGTCGTTCAAATCAAACCTAATAACAAGTGTTCAATATATTAACAAGTTTACAGCATGGAAGGATTCCGACATCAAAACAGGGAGAAAGAAAAAGAGAAAACGAACTGTGCATATATTCTGTAATTAGTTAATTAGTCTGGCTACCCACAGCAATCCAATCCTCCTACAAGAGGGTAGGATGAACTAGAGGGTGCACCCGATAAACAAACTTATATAGGAGTCCTCGACAAAACCGGTGAACTCTATTCATCCTCATAATTCTTGGCCACAAATATTATATATTTGTAGAAGTCATTACAGGCTTTAGGTGTAGCAGAAGGTCCATGTGTTTAATCTCATAAGCCCTTTTATTTAATGTTAATCACTGATTCCATGTCTGGTTAGAAACATGTCAAAGAGATTGCAATATTCGTTGCGAGAAAAACTCAATGGCAAGAATCGTCTATCAAGCAAGAATACTCCAAACAGAAATAAAACTACAGTCAGCTAGTCTGGGCATAGTCTCGTAAATAACAAGTCTAACACTCCTCCATTAAAATTCATCTTTCATACTCAAAATGATTCGGGCACTTGACCCATTCGAAAAAAATTTAATCAAAATCAAAGAGCTCAATTCGCATTCAGTTCTTATATCCCGAGAGTTTGTCAACTTCGCTAACCACTTCCAAATCCATGATACCAATTCACACAGAGAAATCAGTTCCTCGAATCACAAAACCGTAATCCAAAGTAACATTCAACTATTTTCAAACAACAAATAAGGGAACTAACATATCGGGTGTCCTTGTATCAAAACCTAAATATATCAAAAACTGAATAAAATAAAAAAAAAAATTAAAAATCCATTTTCGTCACATACTCCGGAAAATACGAAGAAATAACAACAGCCGACCAACAAACAATTAAAATAAATCAGGAAAGTAAGAGGGAAAAAAAAGGGGGAAACCTTGCGTTTGAGGTTGTAACGGTGCCATTCGGATTTGTAATGGAGTTTCTGATCAACATCATCCAGAAATTCAGTGTTGCACGCGTTGCACGTCAATCCAGGCATTTCTCTCTCTTCTCCTTTTCCTCTCTCTCTCTCTCTCTAGGTTTCGATTACCGACGGAAAATGCTTACAAATGAAGATTGTGAGGGTTCGCCGCTTCGATTGTGCTCTGTAAAATATCTATTTATATATATGGCTACTTTATATATAGAGCGGTCATGTAAAACGGTGTCGTATCGTCTTGCGCAAGCGCGATCGTCTGCAAGTGTGCCAGTAGTGTAATTTCGATTAATTATCGGCCGACATACAGGAATTATAATATTTTCATTTTAACCCCTTATCTTTCAAGTTATTAGCTTTTTGGGACAATTTGTTTTATACTACACTCGATGAACTTTATCGTATTGTATTATACTATATAGTGTATAAATTATTATAGATCTATGCATGTATATGTGAGGATTTTGGGCTCAAGCATAAATTATTCTTGACTGGGCTCAATCCCACTTTAATCATAACGGTAGCATAAGTGCATAACATTAGATTCAGCTGACACTCAAAAAAGTCCAGCTCGAATGATCTTGACCACCTATTTTTTCTTGATTAATCTTGACCGTTAATTCAGTACTTTAAAAGGTCTCAACTCTAATCTGTCTTCCATTTCTTCCGCATCGCCTCTTTCCTCTTCTCTATCTATCTATCTGCAGTCTTTTTCTGGCAACATTGTACAGTCTTCTCTGTACAATGGGAGACAAACTCTGAGGCACATTCAATAGTATACTACACCGTTGCTTTGTTGGCTATATATACTGTTGTTAGAGAGAGATAAGAGCAACACGCTCTTTTCAAATTCAAACCACTTTATGTCTTCAATCTTCGTCTTCTGTGAGTAGATTGAATATGTTGTAGTGAAATACTGAGTTTGACGAGTGATTAAGAGTGTTCCTTGTTAACTGATTGACTGTGTTTGACCATACGACAACTCACTAGTGAGTGGGGGTAAATCTACAGTTTCTCAGTCAGGGTAAATGCTTCGTGCTTGAAACTGTTAGTGTTGCTTCCATTTGGATATTCGGAACAAATAATTTGACCATACGACAGAATTGAACCGTAGATTGGAGTTATCTGTGTTTGTATCTTCTTCCTCTGAACTCATTATGTCTTGTATTTATGGTGGTAAAATGTTTGTTACAAAGTGTATCCCCAACAATATATTTAGTTAAACATGCAGATACTCGACTAGAATTGCAGAACTTTCTTTTTTTAATCTAAGCACCAATATATATCTTTAAAAAAAAAAAAAAATCAATCATTTGATTCCATCATCAAATAGCAAGGTTTTTTAATTTACAGTGAAATTTATGAAAACCAAACTTTGAAAAATGTATGCTACACTAGGTAAAATGTGCACCAAGGAAACATCTACAATTCAAAATACATACATAACATATATGTGTATATATATACACACACATATATACATATATAAAAGAGTTACAATAAATGATAAAATTAGAAAGCAAACCAAAATGGATGCTTGAATAACTGCACTTGCATATATGTGCAGACAGTGAACAAATACACAACAGAGAATTATTTACACTGTGACCATTAAAATGAAAATAAAAATAAAAAACAGAAGGAAAAAAATTTCAAGAAATGCAGCTGTATATTAACAACTTTTATTACACTAAGACGACGATAATTTCGATGGAGCCACCGAAGATTTACAGATCGGGCACCAATTCTTCATCTGAAGCCAATGATTCACACATTTTTCGTGAAATCCGTGTTGACATTCCACCAAATTTCCGATTTCGTCCCCCACCACATATTCCTCCTGAAAATAATTATGCATTTTTCGTAAAATCGATTTTTTTTAAGACTCCTCTTCAATTCGAAAGTAATAACTAATAACAGTTAATAAAAATTAATTAATTACCTGGCAAATACTGCATTTGATGTCATTATCATCGTCGTCCGATTCTGTAATTTGTACTTTGGGTGGGCCCACCACCTTATATACGCTTCTCCTAATGCATTTCGACAAAGCATCTTCTGGGAGCGCTGTGCTGACTGTACCCATCTTCTCTTCTAGAGCTAATAAATCCTGTCAAAAAATACATAATATTAAGGTTATTATTATCTATTTAAACAAGACAGAATTAATAAATAAATTTAAAAAAAAAAAAAGAAAAAAAAAACGAACTTCGTATGACATATTATCGATATCCAATCTCATGTCTCGATGTTGATCATAGAGATTGAGGCCGCTTAGAAATAAACTGGTTTCCAATGCAAGTACTTGCTGTGTAAGAAAAAAAAAGATTATTATAAATTATAATCGCAAATTTCCATACGTTTTTATTGCCAAAAAAAAGACGAGAAAGAATACCTCATGTGTCAGCTCTTCGTCTTGTTCGATCCTCTCAAGAGCTAATAGCACCTAATGAAATAAAAAAGATATCACATTAAAAAAAGAATCTTGAAATAAAAAATCCAGCTCAAAACTATTTCAAATCGAACGTATTAAAAAGGGCTTGATAATAATTAATACCTCAGCAATTCCATCCATATTATACCGATGACTCATCAACTGCGCAAACCCCGTTTCATCAGAAGTGGACGAATTATTACCACTACCACTCGAATTACTAGAATGTCGGGGCCCACTCGCAGAAAACTGCCTTAACGGATTTCCGCCACCATTAAAGGCTATTTCATTACCGGCATTTCGTCCATTCTGTCGGTGTTGAGAAAGCCTTGTTCTCGCGTTCGCACTCGTCGAATCGGAAATAGAAATACCACTATTGTTTCTCCACCTACTCGAGAGACTACTTTCTCCTTCAACACTTCTCCTCTTCATCGAATTTTTACCAACGGGTCCCACTTCGCTATTAGGACGTACGACGTCCGAAATCGAATTGCATTTCAGATTCCTGATTCCGTATTTGCCCCTATTGAACGGCCCTTGTGGGGAGCTTCTAGAAGTTGATGGAAGGGATGAAGATGGCGAATGAGGGGTGTTTTGGTTCTTTAATAATCCGTATTTATGCTGAAATATTTTTCGAGGTCTATTATTATTGCTCGAAGATACACTAGAACTCCCGTATTCCGAAGTGTTAAGCCCTTCTTCAGATTTTTTCACCGATTCCGATTCGCTCGAAAGACTGCTACTTTCCGAGGGATCGGGTTTTGATTGAGAAGGCATCTTTCGCTTTGAATCAAGATTCGATTTTTTTGCACCAGCGGTCGAAACGGGAGTAACCCTAGAGGAATTCCGGTTTGCTTCGCTTCCGTTTGAAGAGGAGAAAGTGGGCTTCGCATATTTGGCTTTATTATTATCGGAGATTCCGATTCTTGGATTTGCATTGCACTTGGTTCTTGAATTGCAATCGGAGCTTCCAAATCTTGGATTTTGACTGCATTTGATTCTTCCGCTGCATCCAATTCGGTTGCAAAACTGAGTGTTTTGATCCCCTTCGTTTGATGTGCCTTTATAAGCAACGGAATATGCTTTTTTGGGCGACATAATCGTGCCACCGCCAGCTGTAACTCTCTTACCGGGACATCGATCCATGATTAGTCGTAGTTCTGTTCCAAGAAAACAAAAAAAAACAAATCTTTTTTAGCCTTTAAAAAACCTTAACCGACATCATTAACCTCGAATAAGAAAGACTGTTTAGTCATAAGATGAATCTTAGTCAAACCGAACACCAACAAAATTATCATTATCGAGAAAAAATTGACGTAGTTAAAAAAAAAAAAAAAAAAAAAAAAAACACCTGACGGAGCTCATTTCATCGAACGAGGAAAGGGAAGTGATAAATACGAATACTACATATAAATAGCTAACGTTAAAGGGAAATAAATAGAGATAAATCGATACACCAAGATGTTATCAAAGATGTTGAGGCACACATAAAAACATCGAGTATCCATATATTCTTCGTGTTATATATATACACACATGTATATATATAGATATATCTATATCTGTATATACAGTCAACACAAGTTTTCGTTGTTATTTTTCCGTAACCGAAAATTTTCTGCAATAACTTATTTGATTGCTTCACACTTTCTATTAATGAAAAGATACTCTTTTTTCTTTTTTCATCAGAATCAAAGTCACCAAAAAAGCTGAAGCAAATATGACTCCTCACTTTCTTCCATATCAAACAATCTGCACGTGCTCGAATTTAAATACTAACAAATTATGAATTCACACAAAATAAAGATGATGATGAACAAATTTTAGTAAATAAATAAAAAACTCCAAGAAAGTCAATTTTTCCAATACAAATATTAGACAAACTTCACCAACCTTAAATTGAACAAGAAACAAAACCCATATTAAAAAAAAATCAAATTTAATAATTTTGGATAAAAAAAATAAACAGAGCAAAAACAAATCAATTAACCCATTCAGAATCATCAACAAAAACAAACACTTCATAAATAAATAAATTCAATCAATAAATCAAAAAAAAAAAATTCAATCTTCAAACACCAATCAGAAATCAAAAAAACTAAAAAGAAAAAGAAAATACCGATGATAATCAAGAAAACAGATATTCAGACAAACCTTGTTGTTCTTTGTTTCTTCACCTTTTCTTTCGATTTTCTCTCTCTTATTACAAAAAGAAATTAGAAAGAGAAAGTAGCAACTACTACGCGATACGAGAAGAGGGCTTCGCCCTTTTCAGACAAAGAGAAAGACGTGGTGTGGTGTCTATTATTATTATTATTATTATTAAACTATATACTTATATATTCTGAAACTAATATATAATAATATATAATATATATACAAAAAATATGTATATATATGTGCGTGTGAATATAATATATAATGTTAAAGATCCGAGGCAAATGGGGAGGGGAGATAAGGAGAGTTGCACACTAACCATAAATCGTAAACAAATTCTCAACAAACCTTTGCTGGATTGCCGTCCTGCCTTTTGTGTTCTTTCAATCGATTTCAGCCGTCCGATTTTGTTTGATCTTTGTGTGTTTCTACGGTCAACGATTGGGTTTGGATGTTTCATTTTTTGGGCCGCCCACAGGTTGGTGTGGGTCCCACCGACTCCCCACATAGAATTTTTTTTTTGGGGTTTGTTCATTTAATTATTGATGGAAATTGAAATATATTTTTTTTGAGATTTTAATATTTTTAATTTTGGAACTATATTTTTGAATTTCAAAAAATTATATATATTTTATTTTTGGATCAGAATTGGAATAAATACGAGATTCAATTTTGATTAATGAAAAAAAAATGATTTTGACTTTCTCCAGTTTCGATTCGAAAAAATTCTGATTTTGAAACAAGTTTATTCAATTCGAGCATAATGAAAATATAAAAAATAGCGGTGTTTGATTATTATATTATTTTTTCTTTTTTGTATATTGTATTAATTGATTATTAAATATTATCATTGTAATAATACATTGGATGACATCACTTAATACATTTTATTAAATATTTGGCCACAATTAGAAATTCCACTCAATCTAAATGTTGGCAACTTCTAATTCAATTATGAAGCATCAATTATAATTTATGAGCCTATAGTTAACATTAACCAATAAATGTTGTGCCTAACTCCATTACCTAACTTAACCCTAGTTAGAATTCATTTCTTAATTAAAAAAAAAACCCAATCAAAGTCTTTTATATAATTTTGTAGATGTTATATTCAGCGAAATTCGATGAACAACCAGTGAAGCGTTTAAAAAGATTTAAATGAATATTTTCAAATTAAATAACTTTTTATTTTCTCTCACTCTCCACTTACCTTATTTCTATCTAACCACTTCACAAATAATTAAATGAACAAATCCTTAATTGTGGGAAGGTGAATGATGTAATATCATATATTTGGTAGAAAATAAAATTAGGGATAGGGTTTATTTGTGCCCACAAATACACAAAAAACCTAACAACTAAACCTTAATAAAGATAAGTAACCAAATAATACTATCCATTATGAATGTCTACAATTTGCTTGTTTTTTGTGTGGACTAAACCAATTAGAAAACCCCACCACTAACCTCAAAGTGCAACACTTGGCTACATCACAACCAATTAAATTATTGCACCTCTCTCTATTTTAATTCCATTTTTAATAATAATAACATTTATACTAGTTTGTTTTATTACATCATGTCACCATCTTTCTTTTCTTGGTCATATCTTTTAGCCATTTATATTTATTTTTATTTATTTAATTGGATTATATATTCATTACTAGGTATGATTGGGCTACACGAACTTTGGTATGACATTTGATAATTGACCCTTTTAATTTTCTTGATTAAATTAGCAAATGGTACATCAACTTTTCATGTACACGGGTCCCATGATTAGCATTTTGTTATTTGGTGACTTGTGAGTGGGTTCACTTTGATTATCTGTATTTTTCATTAAATAATTTGGAAATATTATGCTTTAGTATTTAATAAATATTATTTGACCTAGTTTGGGGATGTTGATGGGATTGATAATTGATCGAACTGAAATGTTAAATGTTGTTTCGATTTTTCTAATACCGTTTTAAGTTCAGACGCAATTTTGACCATTTTTTCTAGTTTTGATCTGGACAAAATTCAAAGCATGGAAACTATAGTCATTTAAGTTAACTAACTAATCCAACTTGAATCAGTTAGATTGAATAACTTAAAACATCAAAGTTTTGGCAATGTTTATTGATTAGTACACATCTTTCTCATTCGACATCTGATCGCTATGATTTAAGTGGGTTAGAAAGCCAACTAAAAGAACTACAAATTTCGTGTTTAGAGTTTAGCCAAATCCAACACAAAAAACCAATCACAATCGCATTTCAAGTCAACACGATACTATTAAAACTGGAGCGCCATTTATGAAATCCCGTGATTAAATTGGATATAATTACACTATCAATTATAATGCACCTGACTATGTAGCACGAACACAGGAACGCCACCAAAACATAAAAACAAATACAAGAACCCATTTTCGAAATAATTGGATACGACAACGGGGGAAGCTAGTAAATATTAAAAATACAGTCGAACAAAAATTAGACATTTGAGTTTTATACCCTCAACATAGCAAATTATGTACCTTTCACTACTAAATCAATAAAATGAATAAGTTTCCATTTTTTTTTAAAAAAAAATCTATATACAAATTTGATTGTAAACATTAATAAACTTGTAAGTGATGATTCAATGTACACACACACACACACACACACACACACACACACACACACACACACACACACACACACACACACACATATATATATATATATATATATATATATATATATATATATATATATAAGTCAAATTGAAATGGTCAAAAAATATTATTTAAAACGTACTAATTAAATTAGCTATAAGAGTAAATTAAATTCGAAAAGAATAATATGTATGTAAGTGCTTCCCACGCCTAATTTGCATCTTGGGCTCTGCATGATTTACGCTCTACATTCAACTAACCGATTTCCCAACTGCCAAAAACAACACGACTTCCCCTTAATATTCATATATTCATCTTCCTTACATAAATGCCTTAGTTTTTTTTTTTTTTCATTGTTCTTCAACATTTGATGGAGAAAAGGCCTTCTTTCTTCTTTTGACGTTGTACAAGGACCAAGGTACATATCTCTTACATTTCATTGTATTTAGTATTAATTGTTTGCTCTGTGTGTTTCTGCTTTATCTATATTCAATTCGTCAGTTCAATTTACGAAAGATAGTCGAAAGATCGGAACTCGAAATTTATATTTTTTTTCCATTAGAAATTTTAAGACCAGTAAATTTTTTTTTTTTTGTTTTTTTTTTAAATTGAAATCTTCGATTATCGTAGATACTTGAGAAGTACAACATTATATAGGGATATATAGTTCTTGAGAAATCTTACATTTATTTGTAGATTAATCATATAAATATCAAGGAGTCAATCATATAAATGTATAAATATATACATTTATTTGTGATAATGCTCCCCTTGCATTTATATACAGTTACAGTCTCGTTTGGTTGTCAATATACGATTAATCGAGATATGTTTATATAATTTTTATAAGAACTCAATCGAGATCCAACGCATAATCATCAATTAACTAAGAAAAGCACAAAACTAAATGATTTGAAATGAAAAAAAACCCTAATATAAAATGCAGGTAAATAAGAAGTGGTAGTGTATAAAGAGATTATGACATCAAGAACAAGAGAGAGTGGTCCTCCTGGAAAGGAGAAGAGAGGAACTTCTCCTTCGTATTTGCCCAACACGACACAGACCAAACGAAGTCCCAATCCTTCGAAAAACAACTCCCCAGCAAAAACCCACGATTCTACTACATCCGAAAAACCCGTCCCGAATTATCTCAAGCCCACGTTATCTTCGGGCAACGATTTTGTCTCCAAACAACAAGGCAAAAAACCATTTTTATCAGCCACTTCAGACAGCACTAACAAGGCCAGTCTTACGAGAAGAAGATCGTTCGACAAACCACCGTCATCTTCTTCCCAAACGCAAAAATCGCGTGTTTCTCCAAGTCCCACTCTCCGATCTTCCTCGTTTTCTGCGAAAAGCACTACTGCCTCGTCGCAGAGAGGGGTTTTGGAAAAGAACTCGAAACAGCACGGTTTGTACGCTAGGCCTGTAAATACTACTAGCAAGAAGGGGGGCGTTATCGTCAAAAAGCAAGAGGCTGCTGCAAAGGAACAAGTGGTGACTAGCCCTACTGACAAAGTCGATAATCTCGACTTACTTAATGTTCCGGAACCTGAAACGTTGTCCAAAGATCAAGAATCTGGCACCGATGAAGCTGAAGACGAAAAGTCGGTCAAAATTGGAAGCGTTGACCAAAAGGGGTCGAACAATTTGGTGATGGAAGAAGATCTAGAACCGGTAAGTATCGAGCAGAGTGAAGGCGAATCGGAGAAAGATGATAAGGATGCTGTAATTGTGACCGCCAACTCTCCTACAGATATAAAATACGAGGATTCTTCCAAGATTGTTGCAGTTAGCTCTCCTACAGATATAAAACACGAGGAATCCAAGATTGTGACAGTTGAGTCTCCTACAGATCAAAAACACGAGGATTCCAAGATAACGACAGTCGATTCTCCGACAGATATAGAACATGTGGAGTCTCCTACAGTGTTGGAAAACCAGGATGTCTCTCCTGGAGTTAAGACAGACGATCCAGAAATCGAATCACAGACAGAAGAAATAAGCAGCAAGCAAGAGGAAGTTAAAGAACATAGCGTCGATGAATCGAATAACATTAATAGTACTGATGAAAGTGTCGCAGGTAACCCTAATGAAGAGACTGAGGAGAAGAAGAAACAACAAGAAGAAGAAGCAAAAGCAGTAGCATTGAACGAGAAAGAAGCAGAAGCTAGTCGAATTGAATCCCACGAGTCTAAACAAACGGAAGTGCAAGAAGAAGCAGTTGTGCAAGAAAATGTAAAAGAAGCAGAATCTCACGAGTCTAAACAAACAGAAGTAGAAGAAGAAGCTGTTGTGCAAGAAAAGCCAAAAGAAGCAGAAGATACTGAATTTGAAACTAAACAAGCAGAAGTTGAAGAAGAAGCTGTTGTGCAAGAAAAGGTAAAAGAAGCAGAAGCTAGTGAAGTTGAAACTAAACAAGCAGAAGTAGAAGAAGCTGTTGTGCAAGAAAAGCCAAAAGAAGCAGAAGCTAGTGAAGTTGAAACTAAACAAGCAGAAGTACAAGAAGTTGTTGTGCAAGAAAAGCTAAAAGCAGTTGAAAATCAAGGACCGAAGGTACAAGTAATGGCACATGGGAAAAAAGAATGTGGAGTGTCGAACGATCATATAGAGGAAACGGCGAGCAGGCTTCGTGAACAGAGGAAAAATAGGGTTAAAGCACTTGCTGGAGCCTTTGAGTCTGTCATATCCTTGCAAGAGACTAAGTAAACATTTAAAAAAAAAAAAAAAGCCCTTTTTAGTTACGGAAACGAAAGAAGATTTCCGATCCTATTGATTTACGGGGAAAAGTTGGCGACTTTAATTTTTATTTGTTTTTCAAGATTGAATCATCTTCTGTTGAACATTTTCGAACGATGTGGTAAATCTGCATGTGCTTCATTTATTTTGATGTATTTTTCTTTAATCACCTTTTTTGTTGTTATTGATTATCAGCATCAGTTGTGATCTGTACAAAGGCACTGGTGAAATTTGTACAAGAGAAAAACACATTTAGTGTATTTCTTTAACTGGGGATGTTAAATTTCAAAGTTTCAAGTTTTTTTCTAGCTTTTCTAGTATGTTTCAGGGCATTACAGAAATGTAAAAGTTTTAAACATTGTTACACTGGAAAAAAGTATATTATTTTTTTATGGATTTTAAAATAGGGATGGTAATTTAACCGACCCTACAGGGTACTCCGCCCCGCCCCAAAATTTATCGGGTAATCCCCACCCCATTAGTTAATAGGTAGGTACGGGTTTTAAAAATTGCACCCGTAGCGGATACGGGGCGGGTTTAATTTTGTTGCTTTTGAGATTTAACCTTTTTTTAATGTTATTCAAAAAAAAAAAAAAAAAAACCTTTTTAATGAAGTATATTTTGAAAGAAATATTCTGTACACACATTAAATAACAGTTACAAAAATATATTATTTAATTATCGAATAATTCGAAACAAATACCAAAGAAATCTAAACTAAAAAAATAAGTAAAAGGTCGCGTAATATGATATCAGCTGTGCGCGTAGTCTAACAGAACCGTCAAAAGCGCGTTCACGATACATACGGGAATCTTCTTGCGAATAACCCCAAATCGCAACACCTAGCCCATTTTCTAGGTTATTCCGGAAGCAGAATCCCCCTCCCTCTATATAACCGCCATAACCAAAACACTCCAAATATTTAAATTCAATCAGCTAATCACAGAGCTCAAATTAACGGATCAAAGCGAATCCAATTGATAGAAAGCGGAAGAATCAATTTTAGAGAGAGAAAATCGGAATTTGTTGAAAGGGGAGGGAAGAGAAAGGATGTGTCTGGTATTCGTGTGCGACGAAGACGAGAGGGTGATCGGAAGGCAGGCGGCGCCGGGGGCGTGCCCGTACTGCGGCGGAATGGTGCAGGCCATGGACGTACAGAGTCAGTGGCGCCTCTGCTTCGTGCCGCTCTATTATAAGACCAAGCGCAGGTTGTACTGCTCCATCTGCTCCCGCCGTTTGGTCGTCCAATAACAAATATCCACCTGGCCTTTTTATTTTGCTCATTACTATTTCATTTTTATATTTTTATATATATATTTTTTTAGAATTTTTGTTTAATTATACTGTAATATCTAGAATTTAGGATGTAGTGTTCGTGTATATGTTTTATGGATGATGTAATTTTTTTTTTATGTTACAGATGTCATATATTTAATAACATAATTAATAATTTTTGATTGAATTTGGTGATTATAATACTGAGAAGATTGGCTTCTATTTCCTTGTTCTTGGCTAGTGTGGAAATCGGACGGAATCGACATTTTCCGAAAGAAAAAAAAAACTAATTTCATTTCGAATTGGAAACCTAATTCTAATTCCGTCTTAAAAAAAATATCGGAAAGTGGAATGATGAACTTGTTCCAAATCGGAAGAATTTAGGATCGAAATAGACGGAATTCAAAAGTTCTAAAATTTTAATCACCTATAACAGAAAATATATTACAATATTGATTCTATAAGTGTGATTTTCAGAAAATAAACGAAAATTTTCAAAAAATATTTTCAGGAATAAAATCGGATTGGAAATCGTAATCCGATATGTATTCCAATTGCATTCAGAAAAAAATCATAAATCAGAACTTTCGGTATACGGAATATTAACTATTGTTCCAAAATAAGAAATTTTGGGATAGGAATCGGCAGAATTTGGAAATTTCGTTTCAATTTCCGCGCCCCTATTCTTGGCTTACTACAATTTGTCTCGTGATTTACGGTTTGTTTTATGCTACACTCAGTTAATATCATCGAATTATATTATGTATATATCCATATATGCATCTACATGTATATGAATCTAAACATGAAAATCTACCCAGTATATTTCCCCATGTACTCAGGAGTTCGCATCGTAATTTATCTTAATCATAACGAATCATATTCTTAGACCAACTGTTAACAAGAACTAAAAAGAGTGAAAAATCCGCATCAAAATCATTGGTATTTAAATACTGCAATGTCGAATTTGATTACTTACAGAGCTTGAGCTTTCTGAAAAATGTCGAAATGGAGGATTTCGGGTAGGGTTTTGTGGCGAGGCATGTGGGGATGTTCTCAGGCTGTTCTATCCACAGCTTATGAGCAATGCCGCCTGCTTTTAGCTTTTCCGACAAGTTTAGTATCTGAGCTTCGCCTTTCACTTCAAGCGTAACCTGCATTTACAGAAACTATTTCGTAAACTTAGGTACTTGAGATAACATGACTTGAAATGCGATCAAATAAATGATGATTATTTACCGAGCTTTACTGCATATGGAATGTCGAGATTTATTTAGCACTTCTGCAGAAAAGTCGTTAAGGTTGCGTTTGGATTGAAGGATTTGGAACTATGAAATTCAAATTTTGTAATCCATGATTTACAAATCTGAAATGCTTGTCTGGATTATGCTAAATCCCAATTCCTCAAGGCTAGATAAATTCAGAAAATTATCTAATCCAATTTCTAAAATTATCTAATCTAATTTCAGAAATTTATGCTAAATCTCAATTCCTCCAGCTTGAATTGCATTCCAATCCAATTTCTAAAACTCGAAATGGACAAAAAAAAAAAAAGGAAAAAATTCAGAAATGTGAATAACAGTTATGGATTAGAAATTACTAGCCTTGTGCATCGAATCGAGATTGGAAGGCGAACAGTAGAGGAGAGTGTCGGCGTCGTCCTTGTGGAGCCAGACGGCGGCGACGGAGGCGTGGCAGCCCTGCGTTACTACGCTACCCAGCGGCCACGTGTCGATTAAGTCCCTCCGGAGCACAACGTACTGCACGACGGTGTCCGCCGTCGAGATCTCCGTCCCTTCGCCGGTGCTGGCTGAGTCCACGGTTGCGTTGGCGGCGGCTGACGATTCCATTCGGGCGGCGGTTCGGGGGAAGACGGTGGTGCTGCCTCGCGTGATTCTAGTGGGCCGGGTCAGTAAATGCAGGTTTTTTGTTAGGGGATAACTGGGCATGAAAATGGAGGCCATTTTATAAAGTCCGGTGGATTTTGCAACCCGTTATATTTACGGATTTTACAATAAATTATTTAATTCCCAAATTGGAAATTTTGAATTTCGATTTTTTTCGATTTCTTTTAATATGACGTCATATTAAAAAAATCATTATGCTACATTAATTTGGTAAAAAACATTTGAAATGTGATTTTAAATTTGGGATGTGTTGATTCTATTTCTTGCCCATTCATAATTTCATTAATGTAGAATACTTTCAATTCTATTTTCTTTTATATATATATATATATATATATATAGGGTAAATTACAAACACCCCCCTGAGGTATTGTCAAATTACAAAAACACCCCTCTTGTTTGGATAATTACAACCACCCCCTCAACTCCTCAAATTTAGTGAAATCTTCTAGATTATATGGAATATTATCACTTTTGTACCCGTTTTATCTCATTCAAACTCTACATTATGAAGCAAGAAGATCATAATATGTGATTTTTAGCTTGTATATATCAGTTTTTGGTGCATCGGAAACTGTATTTTTACACAAAACGAGTACAAACTAGAGCAAATTTCACGGAATCTAGATGATTATGTTGAATTTGGCACCATAAGGGTGGAAGTGTAAGAAAAAATCATAGTTGAGATATATATATATATATATATATATATATATATATATATATATATATATATATATATATATATATATATATATATATATATATATATATATATATATATATATATATATATATATATATATATATATATATATATATATATATATATATATATAACAACTTATTTAAGAAAAGTAAAAACAAAATATTTATTTATAAACACAACAAACTCATGTGGATTTAACTCTTTCGATTACTTTCAAACATGATTTGACTGCTACACGAAAACAATGTCTCATACTTCGTTCCAAATTCTTCTCTCAAGATACATTTCTCTATGATTCGACTGCTACACAAAAACAATGTCTCGTACTTTGTTCCAAATTCTTCTCTCCAACAACTACACCTCTCACTATACTTGAGCGGCATGATTTTACTGATGAAGTTGTAAGCAAAAAGATAAAAAAAAAATTCTCAAAATATAAACAAACATTAACTCCGATCCTGGCGCTCGCAGACATAATTATTTTCTCTCTACAAAGTCTGGGCGGCCGGAGAAACTAAAAGGGGTATCACTAAATTCCCCTCCCCTATATATTTTATCTTCTCTTCTATTCGACAACTCACGAAATCTCCTCTCTACTCAACGCCGTTGTCGTTATTATTCGCCCCGATATATAAAAGGGCGAAGGTAGGGGTGGAAGGAGCACGAGTAATGGAGTACAGCTGGCACCTCGTAAGACCCGAGATCCAGCTACATCCCCAAATCTTTCGCGTCCTGCAGCCCGCATGCAGATAAGTTACCAAACGGTATATCCTAATCGTAATGGATCCATAGAACCCTCCTACAACAAAAAAAAAAAAAACAAGAAAATTCGAATCAGTAATCGGAAACATGTAACATTGATTAAAAGTTTAATTTTTTTTCTTTTTTTTTGGTAACGAGATTTACAGGATTGAACTGAAGGTGGTGATTCCTGTTAGTATAGCTTGCCAAAGGCAAAATGGATCGGGTGCATGGAACAGATCTAGGATCTGTGCACCTGACGGTGATTTCTTGCTCGTTTTCCATTTGTGTGACGAAATCAACTTTCCATCTTTACCCCTGCAAAACAAGGAAATTTCAAGAAAATCCAATCAGAATTGGAGAAGATCAATTGTAAAATTCCTTAAATTTTATACCAAAAAAAAAAAAAATTACTAAGAAAATCACTGATGAGTTTGGTTCCAGACCTTTAAACAATCATCGGCAACCAAGAAAAATGCCCACGAATCAAAATAAAACTTCCAACGAAAGAAAATTACTAGCAGAGAAAAGAGAAGCAGATCCTTCTATTAGAAGAACTCTTGTGTGTGTGGAGAATGAAGGCTGTTCTAGACTGGGTTTTATAGGCGTTTGATACAGGACAGCTGTCAAATCCAGCGCATGCAGTCCACCGACTGCCCGACGCGTAGGGATGGCTGCGTGTCATGCGTTGATTGGGTCAGCTGTCAAATCGAGCGCATGCAGTCCACCAACCACCCGACACGTATGGGTGCCTACGTGTCACGCATTGATTGGGACAGCTGGCTCAGCCAACGCACGCGCTCCACAAACTGCCCGACACGTAGCTCACCTATGTGTCGTGCCTCTATTGGCGCAAAAATGAGACAGTTGGATCGGCCAGCGCATGTGCTCCACAAACTGCCCGACACGTAGCTCACCCACGTGTCGTGCGTCTATTGGCGCAAAAATGGGACAGCTGTATCGGCCAGCGCATGCGCTCCACAAACTGCCCGACGCGTAGCTCGCCTACGTGTCGTGCGTCTATTGGCGCAAAAATGGGACAGCTGTCCTTGCCAGGCCTCGACAGTATCGAAAATTTAAATCCAACAAAAGGTAACGGATATGCTTGAATTTATTACGCAAGGCACGTTTATTGCACAGTCTAACAACTACTTTTACGCTCCTTGGCTACCTTTCCACACCTAACATTATACCTTTCCACTCTTCGGTGTCCCGAAATCACCCTCGGCACACATAAATTAGAAATTCTAGGTTATCGACACTCCGATACGAATATCTTAACATTGACTTTCAAGAAAAATTAAGCCAATTAATTCTAAATGTTTATAAAGTAAAACATTACGAGGGCATGGACTATCGTTTTTGTTGTTTTCATAAATTATAGCCAATGGATACGGTTACGAACTTTTAATGCATCGGCACATATTAGGCATTTATATCATTAAGTCTTCAAATAAAATTATAGAAAGAGAGGCAATGCAATTAGCCTACATGCTAACAAAAAAAATAATTTCTAAATTCTAAAAACGACGATATATAATTTACTAACATATATGAAAATAACTCCGATAAGTCTCCATCTTAGTATAATAGACGTTTGCATTTCTGACCACATTAATCAATAGTTATGAAGTCATTTCATTCTACTCGATGGATATTAATAATCTACGACGAACGATGATTTTCAGCCGAATTCATTGCACGGAGTATTACATTTGGTATTAATCAACTTTCACTAGCAACTAATCAATCAATAGTCAGTTAATTTCATCGAAGATATGCCAATATCACTGAAATAATATATTCGAACAAGTTTTTCAAATTAAAGCTTTCTAACCAGTGAATTGTCGATTAAGTTAATTTCGTCAAATTTATTATATTTATTAAATTTGCTCACTTGAAACAATGTTTATTTTCCTGGAACAAAAATAAAAATAAATAGATTTATGTACACTAAAATTAAGCCCCAATAATCCAATTGAAAACCAGTACATAGTACAAATTGAAGTAGCTAAAAATCCAAAATTAGCAATAAAAATAAGAACAGAAATTACAACCTAGGGTATGAAGTTGAATAAGAGGGGCGGAATCTTTGTTTTACCACGCTCCGCATTCCGCAGCATTCATGAAGTAGATTCAAAATCTCGCCGCAGCTCCGCCCACTGCACCGCCGCTTCAGCCGGCAAGCTCTCCGAATACGGTGGCGCCACTGGATGACGAGGATTTCTACTCGGGTTGCGCTCCATAGGTGGTCACTCGAGCGATCATAGGGAATATTGTGACTGAGTACTTCTGCATTCTGTGGGCATTTTGGTCTTTTCACTTTTTCTTTTTTTCTTAATTTTAATTTTCAGTGTTTATATATTTTTTAAAATTAATTAAAAAATCCAATATTAATCATCAAAATTCAAACACATGATATTTGTATTTTGGTACCATGAATCTAGAAATATATTTAACTTCCCCAATTTAATAATTTATATTCTTCAATAAAAAGTATATATTATATATATACAAATACAACTCTTCCAATTCATTAATCTTAGATAAACATATAATATTTTCAAGTACCAACTCCAATAAAAAAAAATCATGTAAACTTATACGTATCGAAAATGAATTTTACACGAATAAATCCACGATAATACATCACCGAATATAGCATCTACAAAATCGAAATACTCGTACAACTAATTTCCAAATAAACTCGAGCACTACTTCTCCTGCAAAAATTACCAATTTTATCTTCTCTTCTATTCAACATCGAAAATTAAAAAAAAAAAAAAAAAAATCGAGCAAAACGATTAACGGCATTCTAGGGAAGCCGTACGTAATACGTTTTCTCCTTCTGCCCAATCTTGTCTGGATGGTGCTGCTATTGTATTCTTCCATCTCCAAACCAAGAGGCCAGGGGCATTTTCGTCAATTCCATTTTCGATGATTAACGGAGGATTAAGCCCTCCATTAACTGTTATCGACCGAAGCATTTCCATGGTAGAAATGCTCCGTGTAAAGCCATTGATTCGAGAGTATTCAAGGAGCACCCCCGCCACGTCATCTAGATAGCTCTCTCCATCGCTCGATGGACGAGTATCTAGATTCCATGCGATCCCCCTCCACGTCATCATCCTGATGTCATCGTTGCCGTACTCCCACCGGATGTATCCGAGATACTCCGGTGGTGGTGCAAAGATCGAATATTCGGGTTTTTTCTCTTTTTCCTTAGAGTGGCTAGAGATTGTAGCCTTCGTCGTTGACTTGGTCAAATGTCTCCGTAAACGGGCAGTCCGATTTGTGAACTCATGAGAATCGGAATTCTCGGTCGACATTTGGAGAATTTCGTTCCTCTTTTTTCCTACCAGAAAAAACTGAAATAAAAGCATTTTAGATGCACTAATATTTATTTTAATGACCACTATATTCAATTATAAATGACAATAATAAACAAAAAAAAAAAGGATAAAACTTGGCTAAAATCGTGTACATCTACAAAAACGAAGCATTTCGACGGATGAACGATTTTTTCTAAAGTCAATATAATTATTTTATAGCATACGTTATATTTAAAATATATCATATAAATATGTAATAATACTCATATTACAAATATATTTTTTGGAAGCAACAAAAAAAAATATTTTGTAGATTTTTTTCGAAAATTAAACGAGATCCGAGATCGGAATTTCGGAAATCAAACGAAAAAATCTTTTCAAAAAATGAAATTTCTGGATCGAAATCGTGCGGAATTAGGGGATTCCGTTCCGATTTCCATCCATGGTTGTCCCCTTGTAAGATCTATAAATTAATGAATTTTCAAGGTAAAACCTTGCATAAAACAATGAAAGAAAATCACTTACGAGTTTGGTTACCTATAAACAATCATCGGTAACCGAGAAAACTGCTCATGAATCAAAATAAAACTTCCCACAAAAGAAATTTACAAGCAGAAAACATGAGCAAATCTTTCTCTATGGCTCTATTATAAGAACTCTTGTGTTGTGTGTGGAGAATGAAGGCAACATAGGCCGGTATTTATAGGGGTTTCATACAGGACAGCTGGCGAGGACAGCTGGCGAATACAGCACATGCGCCAATCAAAGGCGGACACGTATTTCATCTACGCGTTAGGCAACGGTTGCGCGTGGTGCAAAAATGACGCCATTTGTCATCGTTAGCCTCGATGGTATCGACTATGGATAGCTATGAAATTAATTCCGATGAAAAAAATGATAGTGCAAAATTAGGACAGCTGGCACAAACCGCTCGTGCATTAATTTGTGCATCAACTATGTGTCGTGTATTGATTGGTGCAAATTTGTAAAATTAGAAAAGTTGTCCTAGCTAGCCTCGACAATATCGAGCATCAATAACTATGAAATTAAGTCTAACAAAAGAACAAATACGCACAAAAAGCCCACAGTATTCCCATAATTCATAGTACATGGCACGTACACTGTACTAACTAACAACTCTAAAATAGTCTCAAAATTGATTGTGGAAAATAATCTCCAAATTGATTGTCAAGATAATATGAATACCTCATTATTGATTGTAAAAGACTAAAAAGCCGTTTAATTATAAATGCTTATAAACTAAAGCATAATACTTCATAAACTATTTTTTTTGCTTTCTTAAATTATAGCGAGAGCATAATTAATATGATTTTTTTAATGCATCGACACATGCTAGACATTCATTTCACAATAAATAATACATAATAAAGATGTTTAGCCAACAAAAAAATAAAAAAACTGCTCAATACGTACCTCGTCTATGTGTTGTGCATTGATTAGTGAAAAATTAGGAAAGTTGTCTTAGCCAACGCACGTACACACAAACCGCTCGACGCGTACCTTACCTATATATCGTGCATTGATGAGTTTGGTTACCTATAAGCAATTATCGGTAACCGAGAAAACTGCTCATGAATCAAAATAAAACTTCCCACAAGAGAAATTTACAAGCAGAAAACATGAGCAGATCTCTCTATGGCTCTATTATAAGAACTCTTGTATTGTGTGTGGAGAATGAAGGCAACAAAGGCCGGTATTTATAGGGGTTTCATACAGGACAGCTGGCGAATACAGCTAATGCACCACACAAAGACGGACACGTATTTCACCTACGCGTCACGCATCGCATGCGCGGGGTGCAAAAATGACGCCATTTGTCATTGTCAGCCTCAATGGTATCGACTATGGATAGCTATAAAATTAATTCCGATGAAAAAAAGATAGTGCAAAATTGGTGCAAAATTAGGACAGCTGACACAAACTGCTCGTGCATTGATTTATGCGTCAACTATCTGTCGTGTATTAATTGGTACAAATTAGTAAAATTAGGAAAGTTGTCGTAGCTAGCCTCGACAGTTTCGAGCATCGATAACTATGAAATTAAGTCTAACAAAAGAATAAATACGCACGAAAAGTCCACGGTATTCCCATGATTCATGGTGCATCATGGCACGAGCATCCCAGTAACTAACAGCTCTAAAATAGCCTCAAAATTGTGGAAAATGGTCTCAAAATTGATTGTCAAGATAATACGAATACCTCATTATTGATTGTGAAAAAACAACGAGCCGTTTAATTATAAATGCTTATAAACTAAAGCATAATACCTTATGAACTATCTTTTTTGCTTTCATAAATTATAGCCAGAGCATAATTAATATGATTATTTTAACGCATCAACACATGCTTAGACACTGATTTCACAATAAATAATAAAGGTGTTTAGCCAACAAAAAAACCGCTCAACACGTGCCACGCCTATGTGTCGTGCATTCATTGGTGGAAAATTAGGACAGTTATCTTAACCAATGCACATACACACAAACCGCTCGACGCGTACCTTACCTATGTATCGTGCATTGATTAGTGGAAAATTCCACCTTCCCCCTTTTACTTCCCGAAAAATTGTCTTAGTGTGGCCCTCGACGTTAGTAGAATGAAGTCTCAAGCAACTTAATTGAAATATTGCAAACAATTTTATAAAGGACTATTAAGTTCTTTTTGAATAAAAGTTAATATACAAAATAAATTATGAGTAAATTACGGCCACTCATCTTAGGTGAAGTCAAATTATGAAAAAAAAATAAAACCCTTATGTTTTAGTAATTACGATCATCCATCAACTATGAATCTTTTTACACATTCATCCATGTGTGTCAAATTTACTGATTTTTTTTTAAATTATGTTGAATATTCTAATCAAATTTACTGATTTTTTTAAATTATGTGTAATATTCTAAAGTTTGTACCCGTTATACCCTCTTCGAGCTCCACATTTTGAAACAAGCCAATCATAAGATGTGTCTCATGATTTGTAAATATCAGATTGTGGTTCATCAAAAACTGCATTTTTGCACTAAACAATTACAAAAGTTAGACAACATTCAACGAAATCTAGAAGATTTTGTTGAATTTTACTCCATAAGAGTGAACGTATAAATAAATTGAAGTGTGGTTGTAATTACCCAAACATAAGGAATTTTTTCGTATTTTGACATTATCACAGTGGGTGGCTGTAATTTACCCATAAATTATTTATTAAACATTTGTACCCACAACAAAATTAAAAAATTACAAAAAAAATCTATGTTTTCTTTACAACAAAAGATTTCTACCAAACTAGTATTTATATTTTTAGATAATATGACTCCCTAAAATCTTGAAAGCCTCCGAATCCTTCTTCATCTTCACGCAGATCAATCTGCAGATCTTTCCCCAACTCTTTAGCATCCTCCAATTCCAATCTCTCGTTCAAATCGACGTACGATTTCGAATTTCCTGCAGTTATTGCTCGAAATCCCAGACTGCACAAATTTTCACGATCGTCAAAATTCACATGCATCAGTGATATTTTAATTTAAATATTAAATAAACAAAGTTAAAACACAATCAAGAGAGACGGAAGTTGAATAATTCATAATGCACTCACTTCGCGGAGCGAAGATCAGGTACTCGATTTGTTCTTGATTTCTTCGTTTAATAATAGTGAACACGACTCCTATTTATAGGCATGAAAACAATGGCGAGAAAAGCCAAATGTAGTCCAGAGATTCTGGAAGTTTTGAGTGGCAAATCGACAAGGAATATTCTGTGAGGTAGCGATCTACGGCCAAATCCTATCTACCGTTGTTATTTCTACTTTTTTGCGGATGAAACAATACAGAAACGGCGAGTTAATTGCAGGGTATCGAGTTTTCGTCCACATCATCATGCTGATGTCATCGTTGCCGTACTCCGACGAAAACAATTGAGGATCTCACTCGTATTCTCCCTGCCAGAAGAAACTGAAACAAAAGCATTTTAGAAGTCGTTTTATGCTCGTGTTGACTATAATCTATTAAATAAAACAAGAATATATACAAACAAGGATAAAATGATACGAGAAAACGATGTTTGCAAATCGAATAAAAAAAGCTAAATCGAATGACTATTGTAAGGCTTAATCCCACGTTCCACGGCATTTTGCACCATAATCGTGTATGCACACACGTGACTGTTGTATTCATTATATTTAAGATATATCATGTAAATATATACTAATATTGATATTACAGATACAATTTTTAAGAAACAAAAAACAATTTTTTTGGAAATTTAAATCAGATCGGAAATCAGAATTTTGTAAATCAAATGAAAAAAAATCTTTACAAAATCAGAAACTTCGGATTCGAAATCGACGGAATTCCGTTTCAATTTCCGTCCCTGTTTGAACCCTTAGGTCTACAAATTACTAAAACCTTCAACGAAAGAAGCCAAAAACAGATACAAGAAAAGAAGAAAACTGCAATCCATCAGAAAGAAAGACGAACAAAAAACAATTAAGAAAATAACCGATGAGCTTGGTTACCTAAAAACAATCATCGGTAACCGAGAAAATTGCCGGTGAATCGAAATAAAACTTTCCCACAAGAGAAATTTACAAGGAGAAAACAGAACCAGATCCCTCTATTGCTCTATGATAAGAAGAATTCTTGTGTGCGGAAAATGAAGGCAGCATCGGCCGGTTTTTATAGGGGGTTTATACAAGGACACCTGGCAAATCCAACGCATGCACCTCACAAATACGGACACGTATTTCGAAAAACTACGACATTTGTCCTAGCCAACCTCGACGGTATCGACTGTGGCTAGCTACAATTGTCAATATCCAATTTAGGGGAAAATACCAAAACGTCCTACTTGGGAAAATTTGGATCCGAAAAACCCGAAATTATATTAACCGGAAAGTTCTAGAATCAAAACGTCCAGATTAAACTATCCAAATAGTCAACTTTCGATTTGTTTTGTTAAAGTTTAATTTACGAGATTACTATTCATTTGAGTAATATATATATATATATATATATATATATATATATATATATATATATATTTAACGATACTTAACGATATTCATATACTGCAAAATCAACATCATAGAGATCGTAGATGCAGCAGTCAGATATACCTAAAAGATTTATTTATCGACGAACGTTTCACGAAAACCTAAGACGTATTTATTTTCTAATTAAAATGCATTCTACGATATGCAAAAAACGAAAGATCGTGAGTGGTACAAAGCACAAAATACACTTCCACGGCTAATAGTAATTAATCCGGTTCGAATAAATTCAACGAAAACTAATTAGTTACCAACGAATTCGATTTCCCTAAATTTGCAGTTTTGAATTAGGTATTAATCGACTTTCACCGTCAACAAATGACTCAACCACAATCAGTCGATTAACCGGTTATTTCCATAGAAGGTACATGAATATAATTTAATTACGTATTCAAACAAGACTTACAACAGCATACACGGATCCGAAATCGAAACCAAAAATCAAAACCAAAAACCAAAACCGAAACACAAAACTCATCAGTAATCACATTTTACTATGTTTTTTGGCGCATATTCATCATCATCACCATCATTTACAAATTTAGACCAAAATATATGCATTTGAACTACACAGTAATTACATTACATCAACAATTTTGCTCTATTGCCCACTTCTGAAAGCTGTAATTAAAAAATATTAAATAAATTACCAAAAAGCTAAACCAAGTAATTTTGAACAGTAAAATGCGTAAACCAAAACGAACATGATTATTATATTAAAAGAAGAACAAGGGATTAAATGAAAATGAAAGTGAAAAATGAACAGGGGAGAAACAATTACATTTAAAATTACTGGTGCCGCTCGAGAAACCAACACTGGATGAAGATGGCGGCGGCGCAACCCATAGCACCGCCGTCGCTGCGGCCGGAATGACAAATGCCGCCTGATTGTGTAGAGCTGGGCTGCTACAATAAAGGCCATGGGCTATTTTATCCCTTTTTTTTTATGGAATAATTGAAAATTAATACAAATAATTTATCGAAAAAAAAATCAATTGAAAATTCAATGCAATAATTAAATTTAGAAAAAAAAATCCATTTCTTTGCTATAATAAATACAAATAAAATTTTAATTAGTATAAAATTAAATTATTTGAAAAAAAAATTAAAAATAATATATATTGTATAATTATGATTTATGAATGATTAAATATTTAAAAAAAAATTAATGAACGAAATAAGATTTTCTTGTGGTGATTTATTATTAATATATTGCATAGACATTTTATGAAATTAATTATGTAGAAATGAGAGAATAATTAGTTAATTGAAATTTATTGATTTTTGGAAATGTTTTCAAAGTGGTCACTGTGGTTATCGAATATGAAAATATCGGCGCATCGTTTTCCTTCGTGTATCGTATCGTATCGTTATTGTATCGTATCGTAAGATATTTAGCCAACTATTAAAAATAACAAAAAAATATATATCTACATAATAAAAATAGTATAAAAATGTAAATTTGATATTTTAAAGTCAAACTACTCATTCCTAATTTATTAAAAAAAAAAAACTAATCTATCATAAAATGGATCGTAAAATAGAACAAAAGTCATAACTGCTCATAAAAATAACATCAACAAAGTTCAAATTTTGATCCCTAATTTGTAAGAAAGTAATCCATCACTCATAATCTTCAAGATCAATGTCACTTAAAAAAAAATTCATCCACCAATTTCAAACGAGTGTCTTCATTCTCATGTTCATCAATCTCTTCAACTTCATCAACTCCAACTTTGGCATTTTTCCTATTTCATCTTATTAATATCAAACTTGGCTAGTAAATTTCTTGGATCTAATATATATAAGAAAAACATTAAATAAAATTGAAATTCGTTTTCAGGCCCTAATAATGTGAATATTTCTTCCTTCTTTTTTCTTTTATTATTTTATTTATTTTCCTAATAATGTGACTATTTCTTCCTTCTTTTTTCTTTTATTATTATTTTTTTTTCTAATTTTTTTAATTTTTTTTAAATATTTTGACTAATATCGTAAATATCGTATCGTATCGTGATATGGCGATACGATACGTTATCTCGCGATATTTAACAGTATTTGTGCATAGCCGGTACATATTATGAGTTGCATCATTTTGACTGGACCGTACCGTCTCGCGATATATATCGCGGTATCTCGCGAGTTTAACTACTATAGTGTTCACATAAAATCTCCATATTACATAAAACATATTTTATTTCCATATGATATATTAAATATGTTTGCAGGAACATAATTTACTAACACAGTCCAAATGTTATTTGTCCACATATAAAGTGGTAAAAAAATCACCAAAAAGATAGATACAATATATATACAGAATAGACACAAATTGCCATTTCTCATAACTCAAAGCAATCAAGAAATGAACCAGATCAAGTCTGGATGGATTCCACTTCACTTCTTCTTCTTCACAAGAACTCATTGCGCAATTACCATTACGCCCCTTCCTCGTTCGAAGCTGTCCTTTTATTCACACTTCCAAAATGATTTCGAAATTTCCCACTGTAGTAGTGTCTGCACAAGTCGTGAAGAAATATCTCGATCAACTCACCACATTCACACGCATTTGATTGTAATTCAAGATTTTTGACAAAATTATGTGAATTTTAATCAACAAAGTTAAATCAAGAACAGAGTTACGATTATGATTTATATTATAGTACTCACTTCATCCAGACCGGTTTCACTACCATTCTCGCTCAACGACTCGGTATTATCTCGAGTCCGTTCAATCCCGAAGTCCTTGTTGAGACAAATTTTACGAACGATTCTCGGTTCCATCATAGAGATTCAATACATTCCTGGAAAAACAAGAAATTTGCAATAATCCATCAGAAAGATATATAGCTAATACGCAAAGGCAAAAAAAAAGTGCCAAAAAATCGAGATGAAAATCAACATATTATAATTCATTAATTTGCAGTGTGTAAAAAATCACCATATTTAGTAATCCGGTCATCTCTGCTGTTCTCTTTGTCCTTACAATGAGAAGCAGACACATCCAGTGACGTATTGCTTATGCGCAGTTGAACAATTACCATTCTGCCCCTTTTCATCCCCAAATCTTTTGCATCCTCCAATTGCAGTATCTCGAAAAGCCCTGGTCAAACTGAATAAGCAATCATGAAATTTGCAATCCATCAGAAAGATATATTTAGTTGCTAAACGAAAAAAAAAATTGTCACAAAAAAATAAAATTAATTCGATTCGATTCCAACCATAAAAACCCACACTACAAAAAAAATAATCATCAGCAACAAAAGAAACGGTTATTAAATCAAAAAATACATTCAAAATAAAGTATAAGCACCTCATAATAAACTACTGAACGGAAAAGTAAGATCTCGCTTCATGGGGATATACGACTCCCTTGGTACAGAGCACAAATGACTCAAAGCGAGGCCGGTATTTATTTGCACGAGATACATGACAGATGGCAAATATCACACATGCATTACACACAATGAACGACGCGTACACCGTCGGCGTGTCAAGTATAGACAGTGCATGGTGAATTTTTTTAGGACAACTGGTTAACGCACTTCTGAGCTGTACAGCACAGATGTCTATTAAAGCACGGTTTTTTGGTAATTCAGGCGATAAATAAGATTTGTATTAAATCATTGTATTATAGGCAAATGAACGGATAACAAAAAAATAACCATACTTAGCAACAAAATCACCGATTCTCCAAAAACACTAAAATGCAAAACCAAAACCGAAACCAAAAAATATGCACTGAAATAAAGCTCTTGAAATATCGAAAAATTTACATCGTGCATTCCGTTTAGATTATATATTTTAGGTAAGTAGAAATCGACATCTTTTTACTCTTTAATCATATAAGAAATTACATGCTACACTCCATTACATGATACACAATCGGCATTTACGATTTATTAATTTAAACATAATTAATAAATCACTTTTTCCCCTAATCTCCCAACTCCCAAATCTGAGACTCTTGATTGATTTCTGAGCTTAAACAGTCGAATTAACAGTTAATTCATTGCTTAATTAGCTCTTAATTACAACATTTCTGAAACAATCCGTGCGATTTCAATTTCCAAAAATAAAAAATAAAAATTAAATCAATTACAAACGAACTGTGCACCAAACAGAATAAATGAACGATAAATGCGTAAACCAAAACGAAAATGATATTATTACCGCAACTCAGAGCCACCGCGCTCTCCGCCTACACATTCCGGTGCAGCACCACCGTCCCTACGGCCGAGATAGCGGGTGATAACCGCCGCCTAATTGTGTAGGGGCCCGGCCTGCAATATTTAGTGTGTAACGGGCCCATTTAATCCTATTGGATATAGTATGAGCAGCCCATCTTATTTTATTTATATAATATTGGCCCTTTTCATTATTTTATTTTTATGAAATCATTTTATTCATAATATTATTAGGAAAAAAAAATATCTATAATCTACATCTGATTTATTAAAATGCACTAGCTCTTTTTTTCCTATATAAATATTAGTGTGGTCAAGGATGGTTTAGTTGGCAAAGTGATAATAAAAATAATTTTAAATTCATGATGATAAAATTGTAAGATTGGTAATTTGATGAATATAATAAACTTTATTCTATAATAAACACTCTAAATTTTTATTTGAAATCATTTTCGAATAATTGTGGTGGATTTGATTTTTATGTAGAAACCATTTAAAACGTGTTGGAGCAATTGATCCAACGACTAGTTCTTGGTTGGAGATGAATCAAGAAAAATTTGCAGTTGACAAAAGTTGTTATGAGCTTTAACTAACTTTAGGTGAGCAGTTAATCATGCAATCTTCTCTCACATACAAGTTGGCTAAATTTGAAGGGTATATAAAGCATCTCGTGTGCGCAAAGAGAGATGAGAGAGATACCCAACATTAATGAAAACGGAAAGAGAAAGCGAGATAGAAAAAATCTTTGACTCTCGTTGTTAGGGTTTAGAAGCTTTTTCTGTGAGCTAGCTTTGTTACAATGAGTTTGCGAGCTTGTATATTGATCTTTGAGTTATCAATACAAATCCAGTTTGTTGTCTCCGTGTTAATAGAGTTGTATCTCGATCTAAACCACGTAATTCTAAGTGTGATCTCTTGCGTGCGATTAGTTTAATTTGAGTTTACGCGACTGTTCTTATATATTCACAACAAATCGCTCGTTTTCATGAGATTCTCTAATCAAAATACAAATCATTGAATTAAAACACCATTTGAACTTGTTAAACAAATTGTCTTGAGTTTGCTAATTTTACCAAACACCAAACAAGTTGAGATGAACATTCATGCCATGGTAATCATATATAGTAGTAAAAGATATTAAATAAAAAAAGATTAAAAAAAATTGCTTTAATCAAGAATCCTTTGATATACCTATATTCTCTCGAATATACATACATAATGAATTAAATCGTATTTTTATACAAAATAATAAAAGAATTCTACTTTCTCTCTCATCAACATCAATCAAATGATTCTCTCTCTAAAAAAAGGAGAGAGATCAGAGACAGAAAGGGAGAGGGGGAACGGGATTGTTGGAAGGTCTCAGGATAGAAAAGGACCGGATTTAACTCCGGTCATCTCCTATTTCTTCTGAGAATCACCGCCGCCACATTCGCCGTCCTCTTCCTCTTCATGCTGACGGAGTGGGAGAAAGGCCGGCGAGGAAGATGCCTGAGTCACGGCGGCGGAATCGGCTCCTCCGGCCGTCACTCTGTCAGGGTATTCATGGGCGATGATGAGCCGTCGCCGCTTGTTGACGGCGTGCTCCTTCTTCCCCAAATCTCTCGCGTCCTCCATCACTCCGGCCACCGCGCTCAGGTTCACGTACGATTTCGACTTCCCGCTGTAATTTCTCGAAATCCCCCTCCTGCATGCATTCATATTAACCCTAATTAATCACCAAATTAATTAAATAATACACATAATAAAAAAAAATGATTAAATTATAGTACTCACTTCATTGGCAGAGATGCTTCCAGCGCAGCCATGCAATCAAGGGTACTGGATTTTACGCCGCCGCCGCCAACTTTTTTCGCCGGTGATTGTTCGTCGTCGCTCTCTTCGTCGCTACTCATCACCGGAGAATCGGGAATATTGTTTGAAATAACTCCCTTCCAATTCTTATCCTCCTCAGGGTTTTCACCGCCTGAGCTCCTCATCCCGCCACCACAACCCGCCGCCGCCGCCGCCTGAGACATGATGGAAATCAAACAGTTTACAGTAGCACTATATACACTCTCCTCTTCTCTCTTATATTATTATTGATCACTCGAATTCTTTAATTTATTTCTTGGTGTGCTTCATTGCTGAAGAAGAAGCTCCTATTTATAGGGAAGAAACTGGGGGTGGGGTGGGGTGGGGGGGGTGGATTAGAGATTAGAGAGTATGGGCAATGGAGAGAGAAGACAAATGCAGTTGAAATTGAGGAAAACCTGGCAAAATTTAGTGGGAATTGGTGAGGTATAAATTTAACGATCAGCTTCCATTGTTACTTCTGTAAGTTATATGCAGATAAGAAAATGCAGAGACGAAGGGTGGAGTTAACGGAAGATGAGACGGCGAAGTAAACGGAAGGTGGGAGAGTGACGGAAGCCGTCTGACACGTGGATTTTTTAATCGGTTGCTTTTGTCATGTTATTAATTTACTTACGTCTTATTTTTAGCTGCATTTAACCTCTTTTATTTTTATATTATTATATTTTCTCTCTCTCTCTCTCTAAAGTGGATTGAAATCTTCCTACGTGGCACTTTATTGTGTGGAAATTTCGGAGTGGACCCCGACTTTTTTGATAATTATTTCCCAGTCCTAACAAAAGGCAACAAAGGGTTTTTCTCAATTGGGAACAAAAAAATCTTAATTACTTTTATATGTCACACTTTAAATGTAGAGAGGCTTGAATGTTTTTTTGTCATGACAATAAGTGAAAAAAGTTGACATTTTTGTTGAAGTTTGTAATAAAATAGGGGTGTATAACATGCAATATAATCTAAGTTGATTTTGTCCAAATTATTTTCACGGGGTCGGAAACGATGATGTGGAAACAGTTATATTCGATTAGTTTAGAAAGAAGCGAGCGGATCGAGCCACTTGTCATAGCGTGATCGTCCCCAAATCTAGCAATGTCTCCTCGTTTAGGGCAAAAAAATTACGAAAAGACAAATAATTAACGGAACCAAGAATCGTTATGTAACGGCAAAATTCAAATTTAAATTTACCGTTTGACAGTCGTTAGAATCAGTTGCACTCAATGCCTCGCCGACTTTGCGCTTATTCTTCTCAACGTCATCTTTTATCGTCTTTCGCGTCGACCTTCCTTTAATACTTCTCAACGTCATCATCCTTCTCCAACACGGGCGGAACTGTTTTACGATTGGAGAGGACTATCGCCGCACAATTTTTGTAATATTTATTTTTCGGTTCCTTTAATTTTTTTTATTATATAAAATAAAAAGGAATATTTCATAATTTTAGAATGTGACATGAAATACAAAATTCTAAAATGACATGTTCACATTTGTATCTTACCACTACATTTTATATAGAAGTCAACATTTCATTTTGACCAAATGTTGGGTTTTCTTCGGGTTTTTTTCCCTTTTTCTTGAGGGGAAAAGATGGAATATATGACAAATTACTAAATTTTATCGCTTCTAAAAAAATAATTATTCATAACATCAATACCACATCACATACTCATCCGTTTTTTCCATGCTACACCGGGTGGGTTTTTGCCGTTGATTTACACACACCAATATGGGTGTGTGTTTTTGTGTGCTTGTGCATGATTAAAATCTACCTAGTGTACTTCACCGCGTGTAGCATAGTATAACTTAAATCACGGTGGACTAATTAAAATTTTAAAATAATCTTTTGTCCCATTTTTCCTTCTCCACCAAAGCTGCAAATGAAGGATCTGCCATACTATTTCAATGAAGGATAGATAAGCAATGGCAATTTAGGCTAATAAGGCTTTACTCGAGGATTTCGTAACGAAGTTCTCTACACGGCTATTATATACACAACAGAAAATAACGAAGACCAAAGATTTCAGACATGGCCTTTTGACGGTCGACGATTCTAAAGTGCTCGTTAATTATCGCTTCCATCTATATTGTGCTAGTTAAAATCTTGAGCCCTTCCATTTGAATTTTGAAATTTTCATGAATATCCTTTGCTTGGGCATTCTTTATTAGAGTTCTCTTTACCTGCAAATCCAAATATTCATCATTGAGAGTTATCTGATATAAGGCATTTAAAAATCACCAGTACCTTCATCTTTTGTTTGGCTGACTGGATTGGAAATCGAGACACATGTTTCACGTTTTCCAACTCCTTCCGATTGATTGCCTAACGCAGCTGGTTGATTCTCGGGTGTTCGTCCCACACGATCAGCGCCTCTATATCTTTGAACAGGCACTTCAGTTTCAACACGAGACGTAGAAGCATTCCCTGCAGTTCTGTGAAGTTCCACTGCAGACAATGCCGTGGGCCCCGCTGGGCTAGGCCGAACTGCAGATACTGCAGGATTTTTAGAGGGAACCCGCGTGATGTTTGGTTTAGCAGCGGAATAGTTAGAAATCGGTGCTTTTGCCAGGCCATTCCGAATGAAATGCACATTACTCGGGAGCTGATTGACAATGCTTGTGGTGGAAGATTTCACCACAGGAGTGCTGCCGCTAGCAGTTTTGATGTGCACCACCTTTTGAGATCGAGCGGCCTCCATTAGTGAAGAAGCATCTGCTGAGGTGGCGATGCGGGCCCCAGCAGCAACTGCAGCAGCTTTGACCATTGAATCTGGAGTGGGAGCAGGGTTGGTAGAAGGCCACTTTGTTGGCATCTGAGGTTTAGTGGGGCCCGCTCTTCCAGGCTGCTGAACTGGCGGAGTTCCCGAAGGTTTTTGAGATTGTTGCTGGGGTTTTATTCCCGTTGCTGTGTAATTCCAGGAAAACAAGACTTGTCAGCTAGTTACGAGCGGCAGCATTTGCATTTAAATGTTTGCGGGCTCTGTAATTATAATGAACATGCAATATAAACCTAATGGGATTTGAACACGGCAGCAATTCAAATGTAAGGGAAGAGAGATGAATAACTATTAAGTCAAATTTCTTCAGTTACCAGAATTTTTTAGACAATGGACCATATCCAAATTTAACTAACTGCCATTTAATAAAAAACCTGAAGAAGAAGAAAGCAACGGCTACAGTACTTGGGCATCATCAATTCATCAGAACTGAAACAATAGTTGACTAGTTGCGGATACGAGGATAAAACCAACACTTTTCTTTCATCAACATCTAGCAGCTAGCAACTTTATTAATATCGTTTCCAAGCATTGCTTATGCACACAAAATGTCAATTAGAGTGCATATAAAAATTGATAAACAGAATTCGTTCTTACTTAATTGCCGTGGTGCCTTCAAAGTGTCGCCCATTGGCCTATCTAGGGCTAGGGACATGGCTCGATGAGCAGCAGCTAGTTGAGTTTCAGAAGGTTTTGAACTGGTGGTACCGACTTTTAAGTTGCCGCCCTGTTTTTTCTTGAGAGTGGACCACCTCTGCGCATGATAATTTCATTCATTAAAACTCAGCAATGAACTTTTTTGGCAATTAAACCCTAATACTATTCATTTAGTTTTCTCTGTCAGCTGAAAATGGTAAAGAAGCATAAAACAATAAAGCACCTGAGATAGCTCCGATGGTGTTCTTTCATTATCGAAATCCGCTTTGGCAATATTAGCCCAATTTGGTTCTCCATATTTTTGCACAGCAGCCGTAAGTTTCATGTCCTCTTGTGTAGACCAAGCCTTTTTTCTTCTTCGGGGAGGCAAATTAGCTCCATCATTAGGCCTTTTTTCACCACATCCTGAAGAAGGCAATGATTGTTTTGGTACAGTCACAGGGATGTTAATATTTTTCCCATGCGCATAGGCGAGAACTGAGGTATCTGAAGGTGCAGGCACTGCCCTACTATTTGGTATATTAATAGTCAATGGCCCCTCAATTGTTAAGTTGCTCGGTAGACGGGAGACATAACCAGAAGCAATTAAAACCTGTAAATAGAAAATAAATAACAGTATACAAATAAATCCCTCATTAGTAGGACAAATGGATAAAAGAAATTTTCGATCCAATCAAGCAGAAAGGAAAAACGACACTCTAGGTAATGGAGTTTTAAGGACGTCGTCGTATGTACTAAAGCTTATAAATGGCTAGCAATAACAGTAGCTAAAATATAGATATTTTTTGGTATACCATATACTGGCATTAAAACAACATATGGATGTCACCGATTTCCAGAGCAAAAACATTCAATCAAATTTTGGATTGGACACTACAATTGGATAAAGTTGAACAAGCATTCCATCTGAAAAACGATATTTCCTTTACAGTACTTGCTTGTCAAGTATAAACTATTAGGAACGACATAAATGCAAAAATAATTCTACTGGTCCCTTCATATGCATCTGCACTCTTATACAAATATTATTCTGATTAGTTATACTTATAATGCATTCATAGATTATAATGAGTGGAAGAATTCATCAAAAAATACATTACGAAACTCTCATAAATCAACGAATAACGTTCATTTGTGGCCTTCATTATGTTGAGATGCAATTAAATTAAAAGGGGAGTGATGGACCAATCAATAAGCATTATTTATGAGATGCGTCTAGTGTAAGGCGAGATAAATTAATGGGGAATCGACTTAGGTCTATGGTATATTCAACATGGAATAATAGGAGAATACGCAATATATAGGAAGAGTGATCATATTCATAATAGTGGTAATCAAGGGGGAGTTTGTATCAATTACAAAATGGGCTACGTAAGAAATATATGGACATTTACTTGTTATAACTTTAAAGATCTTGAATTTCTCAGTACTAAAAGAGAATAGAATAAATGTATCCACACAATTCACGTACTTTAACACATGCCGTAGCCTCTGTGGAAGCTTCACGGCCAACGTTAGGGAAAGCCTCCACCTCGCATTCTAAATCACTATCGTCGTCCTACAATCACGAGACATAAAAAATAATCCAATCAGAAATTTAAACAACTTTGAATTGATTAACTGACTTCCACCAACTTCGGGAACAGAATATCTAATCGCCCAAATTACCCAAATTCACCGGATACAAGAAAATAACATGAAATCATGCATTGATGAAACTGAGGGTAGTTACAAATTACAATGTCCATAAAAAATTCAAAATTGAATAAAAAAATTTATACAGACGAGCTCACCATAGGGATCGCTTCGTGATTGTCGAATTGATCGGCTAGGGTTTCTCCATACGCGAGATGGCGCCAAAGCATCTGATATTCCCTTGCACCGGAAATTCCGGTGGCCGTATTCTTCACCATTTCTCGCCAATCAATTTTCTTTCCGTCCACCAGCGCCACCTCCCGCAGCAAAGCGAGAACCGTGTTCACGGAGTATCTAAAGGAAAGTAACCGAAGTAAACACTATAACACGAAGAAAAAAAAAATCTTCCGAAAAAGGAAAAACAAAAAAACAGATTAAGAAACAAAATTTTACCTCTGTAACAGAGTGGATACGTCGTCTTCGCCGATGAATCGCTTCTTCGATTTATCAACCATTGTTGGATTGGTATTGGTTATCAATTGCTCAGGTAGAGAAGAGAGTGTTCTAAACCTTAGAGAGAGAAAATAAGAGGTTTTAGGAAGAATAATTATTATTTATTCAATAATTAATATCTCGGAAAATAATTTAATACCGAAATTGTCCCAATGACTCGGAAAGGCAGCTTTAAATACTTTCGTGTCACGGAAGATTCAATACTGATTTGCAAATCACTTTGAAAATAATTTACAATCAGAAACTTCAATATTTTATATTTTTTTTAGATTTAATTTAATCAAAACAAAGTTGATAAAATTTGTATTATCTTTGTAAATTCTGATTTATTAATCATATTATTTTGTTAATTTAAATATAATTTATGATTTTTAGATTAATTTACAAACTTTGCCACAAATATCAATTTTCAAGAATCCATCCGATTATTCATGACACTTTTCCATTAATAAATACATTCTAGTTGTATACTTCCATATCAATATATATGGGTAAATTACAACCAACCCCCTGAGGTATGGTCAAATTACGAACACCTCCCTCTTGTTTGGGTAATTACAATCACCCCTTAACTATAAATCTTTTTACACGTCCACCCTTGCGGTTTCAAATTTAATGGAATCTTCGGTATTATATGAAATATTATCATTTTTGTACTCGTTTTAACCCATTCAAGCTCCACATTTTGAAGCAAGATGATATAATTTATGTTTCTTGGCTTGTATGTATCAGATTGTGGTGCATCAGAAACTGTATATTTACACAAAACGAGTACGAACTATAGCACATTCCACGAAATCTAGATGATTGTGTTGATTTTGACACTATACGGTTGGAGGTGTAAGATAAAATCATAGTTGAGAGGGTTGATGTAATTATTCAAACAAGAGGGTTTTTTTCGTAAATTGATCATACCTCAATGGGGTGGTGTAATTACCCTATATA
>NW_012194875.1:1064458-1085325 GCF_000504015.1 Erythranthe guttata | reverse complement strand
TGTAAGAGCAATAAAGATTGAAACGTTAACTAACAAGGATTCTAGACTATACCGTCACACAAGTATACAAGGCGTGTAAAAAAGACTTGTGATATATATATATATATATATATATATATATATATATATATATATATATATATATATATATATATATATATATATATATATATATATATATATATATATATCTATATATATATATATATATATATATATATATATATATATATATATATATATATATATATATATATATATATATATATATATATATATATGTGTGTGTGTGTGGGTGTGTGGGTGTGTGTGTGTGTGTGTGTGTGTGTGTGTGTGTGTGTAATGCATTTTACATAATATACATATATGATATATATATACAAATATGAAGATTGAAGAATATATATATCTATATTTTATAAATATATATATAAATAAAATATTAATATAATATAATATAATGTATATTATGTAAAATGCATAAACAAATGAACACAGAAACAATAGCTAATAAAGAAAGAAGGATGACATTATTCCCAAAAGAATTCCCAACAGGCAGCTACAACATTTATGAAGAAGATACATACATGTTATCAATGAATATATATATAAATTATATAAATTCCCTCTAAATATCTCTCTCTATTATTCGTCTTTCAGAATATATACAGAGAATTAATTTTCGAACGGCGATTATTACTTCGCCTTTAAACCCCCGCTTTTCACAGCCTTCGGTTGAAAAAGAGAGCTCAACATTTTCTCCAACGACTGTGCGGTGTACTTGGCATATTTCTGATCTTGCTCGACCAACGCCCCGTAATTCTGCATGTAGCTCCGATAAACGGGCACAATCGTCTGAACAACAACCCCAATTACCTTCTCCCGTAAATCTTTTTCCATAATTACCAAACTACCTTGCTTCTTATACATGTCATCAAAAGCCTCATTAAAAGATTTCAATCTCTGCTTCACCAAATTACGAGCAGTTCCTCGCCCACCGGAGAACAAAATCAAACCTTCCCTGCTCAAAAGTGGGGGCAGCCGCCCCCAGCTCTCTCTTACATATATCGTCGAATAATACTCCTTGTACTGTTCATGTTCTTTAAGCCAAGAATCACCCAAAAGAAAACCGAGCTTCGTCCCTTTCAAATACTTATACAAATGCCAGTGATTGCTCATCAAGAACAAGTACGAAGAAGCAGCATCTTCGTAACCCTTCGCCCACTTCTCCAAATTCAACTCAATCGCTTTAACTAGATTCAAAAGCTCGTCGATAAGAATCCCCTCTTTAAATTTCTCGTTTTTCCAACTTCTCTCGATAACCAATATTTGCGTCAAAATCGGCTTGTAGTCCTCCCCAAGAAGCTTATTACAATAATCCGTAATAAAAGATACGACCCTAGGAATACTACAATCGAAAGGTGGTGGATTATGCCTTTGCAGCTCGACTTGAAGCAAAAGCTCCCAGAAAATTTCGCACGCACCTTCAATCACCCTCTTGATCAAATCCCGAGTAAGATTTTGAATTTCGGCACAGGGGGCCCCACCGAATAGCCGATTGAAATCCAATCGTAAATTACTCAACGACGCAAATATGTCCATCAGCTTCAATAGCTTGATCGGATCTTTCTTACTTTCGGTGACCGTTTTGCCAAATTGCAAGAAAGCAAGAATTCCCGCCTGAGCAGCTATTTTACCGAAACAGCTCTTCCACAAATCGATTCCCATTTTATCGAACACGCTGTTACATAATCCATACTCAGCTTCAAACAAGTGCTTCACAGCAAATTCTAAATGTTTACCCCACTGAGAAATATAAGCCTCGATGCTCGCGACATTATTGAATTCGGAAACCGATATTTCAAGATAATCCAAATCCAGAGCTTGCAAACTAGCCCTCACAGTCGAGCTTCGCACCTCGATGTAAATCGAAACACACTTTTCGAGCCTGCCATTAGCAATTAAACTCGATAAAATCGTTTGCAATTTCTGAATAACCGCCATGGGCAAAGGCGACGGAGCAATACAAGGGTTTTCACCAGGCAAAGTCGGAGATGACATAGGTAAAGGAACACTATTCTCTGTCAGCAACCGTTTAAACTCGCTCTCCAATCTATCCAACGCAGATTCAAATAGCCCACCATCAAGAAAACCCTTTTCTTCACCTTTCTCCAATTCCCGAAGATTATTCAACGCATTCTTTAAACCGGAAATAAACCACTCGTCCGCCACTTTATGATCTTCCAAATACTCGACTATATCGGCCAACCACTGAATCGCCATACCACAATTGTCTCCCAAGAATCTCAACGCCTCTTGGAGGCGTTTGAGCACACCGAGGTAACCTGGGAGGTCGTGTAGCGGATCGGAAAGCGATTTTTCGAGGCCGTGAATTGCATCGAACACCTTGAGAACAGCAGCTGCGGGGACCACGGCTCTGTTAATGTGGCCGCCGACCGCGTTCAGGGCTTCTCGTTCGGCTCGTATAGGGCGAATGGCAACTTCTAATGAAGGTAATCTTTGGTGTATTTCGGTTAATCTAGGGCCGGATTTTTCTAGAGAGAGGGATAAAGCTTTCGATTTCTCTACACTAGCTTTCAACAAGTTTCTAGCAGAGATTAAATTTTCGATGCCTTTATCCATTTTCGGGTGATGGAAGGGCAAAAAGCTACTGAAATCCGATTATTTCATTCAAAAATTGAATAGAAAATTACCACCATGAATGAGTTTTTTAAAATTCAACACTTTCTTCTACAAAACTGGGCAAAATTCACTCAATTCCTGTATTTTAAAATGAAAATTGAGTTCTGAAAAAAATTAACAGAGAGAAAAAGCAACTCACTGAGAATCTGTTATTAAAGGAGATCGGTTTTAAGAAGTCAGTACATAACTCCGTTCTGATAAAGCTTGAATGATGATGCAAAATGTGAGTGTTTTGTGCGTGTGTGTGTGTGTAGAGAGAGAGAGAGAGAGAGAGAGAGAGAGAGAGAGAAGAGAGAGAAGAACCCTAAATCGGGAACTGCAAAAAGAAGAAGGCTTTTGGGGGAGACAGTGTTACGCTCAAGGAACGATGGATCGTGCCAAAGTGCTTTCACACTGTAATTTGCTTTTCCTTGTTTTGTTTTCTTCTACTTTTTCTCTGCTTTTTTTTTTTTTTTTTAATTATTTCTGTCCTTTTAGCTTTTTATTACCCTTTTTTCCTAATTTATTTATTCAATAAAGACGAATATTTGAGAATCAAAAGTCACAATTGAGATAAAGAAAAAGTACACTAGAACGTTTATAAATTATTAAAACGCTAAATTAATAACTTTGTTTGAATTATAATTTTATTAAAACGCTAAATTAATAACTTTGTTTGAATTATAATTTCTCTAGATCGACTTGATGAAAATATATTAAATTATTATTTCGATAATTTAATATTTTGGTAAATTAATAGAATATTTGTGTGCCGGTGCAGAATGGTGTAAATCGGACAGATCGGATTGGAATAAGCACTTTTGGGAAGAAAAAAAATTGATTTGATTCGGAAGTGAAAAACTAGTTCAATTCCGTTTCAAAAAAAAATCGGAATCGGAATTTCGGAATAAAAAAACTTGTTCCAAAAATCGGAAAATTCCGGACTGGAATCTCTGAAATTCGTAAATTTCTATTTTTTGGTCACCTAAAGTATAAATTACACAATAACAATAATATTGATATTTTTAGTGTAATATTCGGCATTTTTTTTTTTGGAATTTTCAGATTCTTTGCGAAACTTAAAATCGGAACGAAAATCGGAATCTCATATATATTCCAATCCCGATACAGATAATTTCGGAAAAATCAAAACATGGAATTCAAAATTTGGATTAAAAAATATTGTTCCGAAATTAGAAAATTTCCGATCAATTGGCGGAAATAAAAAATTCCGTTCCAATTTCCACCCCTGCGCGTGCATAGTATGAGGGAGTATTATTTTCTCTATGCCTCCGAATTACAAATGTAACTAATATTTGATTTATTTTCTAAAATGAAAAAAATAACTATTAATATTTGTTTTTATTTTACAAACATACATCAAATAGTGCAACATTTAATACAAGTAGATATTTGACATTTATTAATTTAGCTGGAAATTAATTTACATATGGATTCTTATTTTGAACAAAATGAATAATGTATTTACTAATTACTTTCCTAAAAAAAGAATTATTCTTTACTAATTTGCCAAAGTGGTCCTTCTTTGTTCATTGAGAAATAATGCAGACAGCTTTTGCAAACCTGTACAAAGTCATGAAGTGTTGTTATCAAATTAAGACAGTGTGTTGAAATTATTAGAATCTAACAAATTTGTTTAAATATTATTCTTTTTTTTATAGGGACTATTAGCCATAACCCCCTCTAGTGTTTTTTTAATAAGGGGGGATCCAGCCATATTTTCAATATTAGTGGAAAACCCACTATTTTAATGGTTCCCGAAAATAGCCTTCTAGAAGACACACATAAAATTCAGAAATTTGATATCCCTACAATCGCAAACTCTAATTTTTTTAATATATAATTTAAATAAATTTAATTTTTCGGTTTTTTTTATTATTTTAATAAAAAACTAACAATAATAGCTTTAAAAAATATTTTTCTTTTAATTTTTTAACTAAAAATAATTTTTATTTTATTTTATTTTTTTAATTTCCCTTTTTTTGTTCGGAATCAACTATAAAGATTCTGAAACCAACTATAATATTTCTGAAATCGACTATAATTTCAATTTTTTTATTTCATTTTTCTTAATTTTAATTTTCAGTTATTTTTGGCATTTTTTCAAGAAAAACAACTATTTTTTGCCATTTTTTAATAAAAAACAACTATAAATTGTAAAACAACTATTACAAAACAACTATTTTTTTACCATTTTTTAATAAAAAACAACTATAAATTGTAAAACAACTATTACAAAATAACTATTTTTTTCAACTGTTCGTTTTTTTTCGCCATAATCAACTATTAGAAAACTATAAAACAACTATATAAAACACGGTGATTTACAAATAACAAATTTACAAAAAATAAAAACAACTACAAATGAACGAAATCAGCTATAAAAGAAATGGTAAACAACTATAAATTGTGTAAATCAACACAAAAAATCGAAAACAATTATAAAACTATTGAAAGCTACTGTACACTTCTCGACAATAATTTCAAAACAATAAAAATAGCAAAACCCGAAATCAACTACAAAGTAACGGAAACAAGTATAAACAAAATTTAAAAACATCATAGCAAAAATGATATAAAGAAAATCACAATAAACAAAAATAAAATATAAACTTTTTGCTTGAATTAAACGGCACCAGATCTGAACTTGGTTTTGGGGGGTAAATTACTTTATTGCGGAGAGAAGTGGAGGCAGATGAGAGGGCGGCAATGGAGAGGGGAAGAATCTTAGCGAGCAAGTCCTGGAGTTTTGAGTCTTCGCATAGTGCCAATCGGGTGAGCATTCTGTCGAAAAGCTCCTCTCTATCTTCATCGGACTTCCCTGAGAGCATCGACGACCAGTAGCTGCCGCAACAACGGTTGCAGGGTCTTTCCTCGTCATTGTCGAGATGTGTCGTCGCCTTCGTCGCCGCCTTCATCGTCGCCTCCATCGCCATGAATTTCCAGTCCCAGAAAAGAAGAGAAAAAAATGAAAGAATAATAGAACGGCGGTTGAATATAAATTTTGAGGCTAGGGTTTGTGATTATAACATCTGACAATTACGGGGTAATATAGGTATAACATTTGATAATTATATTAATATTAATTTAAATAAATCATGAAAGGGGGTCTCACTAATATTGAAAAAGGGTGTAAATCCATCCTAATATATCCTAATGTGGTGGGGGGTTTTCACTAATTATCCCTTTTTTATATTATAATTTATATTCTAATAAGGTTATAAAATAGGGTTAATGAGACAAAACCCCCTCATTAAGAAAAATATTAGAACTAACCACCCCTCATTATTTTTAATAAGTCAAACCCCCTCCATTAGTGTCATATCAATACTACCCTCACATTTTGTATTAGAAATCAGCCCCCCCCACCATCTCTACCTAAACCACGGGATTCATATCAAATATTCATTGAAAAAAAATCTCTCCCCCCTAAATCACGGCAATATGTAGAATATCATCCCAATAATTTGCTAAAATCTGCCCATGATCTATGGCCTTCGGTGGAACCCTAATTTTCTTCATTTGTTGGAAAAAAATTCACAAACGTGTGAATCGAGGAGAAGCAGACACAAAAACATGGTGAAATCAAAAAAATCGAATAAATGTAGGCTGCTATGAAATCCGTTTTTCCTACAACATATAATTAGATTTCTCTGTTTTATGTCATAATACGACATATTTCCATTTTTTTTTTGTTTTCAATTTCAGCGACTATGAAGACTGCAAAAATGGTTGATTATTCAAAAATGGAGTTTGTAAACAAGCTTGTTTTTTAGATCTACATATCTATGGTCGCACTATTTGTTGACTCATAAATATTTGTTTCGTATGAAATTTGTTTTATCAGAGTCCACAACAAAGAAGAGATCATTGTTGTCGAAAAACTTAAAAAATTACGGTCATACACTCAGAGTTAACTATAAAATCGGATAGTTCACTATATTTTTTCCAGAGTCAACTATAAAAATTAGATAGTTAACTATAATTTTTACGATGTCAACTATAAAAAATTGGTAGTTAACTATATTGTTGCCAGAGTTCTACAAAAAATGGATAGTCAACTACAATTGTTCCGATGTCAACTATAAAAAATTGGTAATCAACTATAGTTTTCCATTAATTCACTATATTATATTTCAATTTAAGATACTATGGTGTTATAAAATGAGATGAGATGTAGAAGAAAAGATAAAGTATTGAGAAGATATAGAGAAACTAAAGAGAAAAAATTAAACAGACGAGAATAGAGGAAATGAGGAAAGAGAAAGGAGAGAGAGAAGAGAGAGAGGAGAGAGAAGAGAGGAAAAATTGTGGAAGAGAGAGAATAGAGAGAAGATAGGAGAGAGGAGAGAGAAGAGAGGAAATTGTGAAAGAGAGAGAAGAGAGAGAATAGAGGAGAGAGGAGAGAGAAGAGAGAAAATTGTGGAAGAGAGAGAAGAGAGGAGAGAGGGGAGAGAAAAAAAATAATAAATGACAACACGTCAAAAAGGACGGTTGAGAAGAGAGGGGGGAGAGAGAGAAAGAGTGGGGGAAGAAAGGACAAAATTAGAATAATAAACACGTGAGGGGGTCTCACAATTCCTAATGTTAATTTTAGATTTCTTTACAAATGGTAAATATTAAAATGGGCCTGGACTCTATTATTTTGTGTATTGAGGGGGTTATCCCTCATTTTCCCTATAAAATATATTATATATTTTATCCAAATAGACCCTTTCAAGTAAATTAAAAGTGGTGTTGATTGTAGAAGGCACAATAGTAGCCCAAACACAATATTAGTTAAACTTATGTAGTTGTTTGTTTGGGCTTTGCACTTAAATATGTTTTTTACAATAGTAGCTCAAGCCCAAGATGAAATATGACATGGTCAACTAGAAATAGTCAGTTCCGCAATGTTTGGTTTTGTTTCCAGGAAACGAATTCGTGATTGTTACACTTTAAAAAAAAAATCATTCTCACGACAATGTCGAAAGTTTCTCTCTCGTCCAGACTTGATTGCTGCCGTAAAAAAATGTCTTCACTAAAAACTAAACAAACACCACTTTATCTTTTAAATTCTTCTTTTAACGTACATTTTTTCCAATACATTTAAACATGATTTGCATGCTACAATTTATTTTGTTTCCTCTCAAATTATAAATAAACATAGAGAATATGTTCTAGAATACATATATTTTGGAGAGAAAAAAAAAATGTGTGTAGAATATGTTCTTACATCGACAATTAGGTAACTATGGTAAATATTTTCATGAGTAAGTGTCAATCATTTATCTAGAATGTATCTATAATATAAGTATATGGAGTATGAATGCACAATAATTTTCCATATCAATTAATTTGACTTTTAAGTATGAGGAGACTTTTAATGGGTATTTTTGAATGATTTTGCAGCCCACCAAGACACGTTTCATGGTCAACAAAACATGTAATGCACTAAATTAGTCCAAACTTTCTGAATATGTCAAAATTGGAGCAACATATCTATCATTCAAGTTTGGATTTTAGTCTTTTACTACAATTTTGTGTTGAAAATAAATAGTTTTTTTTCATATTATTTATTTATATTATTTGCAACTTATAAGCAATTTAGTTACACTTCAATAGTACTGATTGATGGTTTATTTGATACTACACAAGTACACCTGATGAAATTACAATCAAAACATCGGGATTAATTTCAAATCGAAACCAAACCAAAATCGAAATCGAAACCTGATTCGTTCGATTTCCACCCTCGATATTGAGTAAATGCCTAAATGGTTAGTTGTGAAGTAGTTCATATAGGTTTGACTCATAAAACACATACTCTTACTTATGACTCAACTGCCCCACGTTCTGAATTCTAAACCTCACAAAATTTTTATTAGTCCAAAATTCAATTGATCACAAAAAAATTTTGGTTAAAAAAAAATAAAATAATAATATTAATAATAATGATAATAAATGAGGTAATTGTAATTTTAATTAATCTTTGACTATGAGAGAGATGCCGGTCAAAGGCAGCAACATATTGGCACCAAAGCTCTATATATATGTGATGTGCAGCTGTTTCCAAATTCCAATCTTTTTGACTTTCTCAAAAGACGTCTTTTTTTTTTTCCTTTTTTTAATTCTTTATTCTATTCAATAAAAAAAATATAAATATTAAAAAAATCCAAACACAAGAATCCAATGCGAGATATAGGAAAAGTCATCCAATAAACTAATAATTAATGTCAACTAAAAATATTATCGAAATTAAACACTTTTTTCGTTTTTGCTGAATCTGTCCTCTACTCCTACCAAATTTACATAAAACCCCCCACATTTTCTAAAAACCCACTTCCTACGAGTTTCCACAATTTCTTTCGAACAGCCCCTCCAACTACATAAAAATTACAAAAAGAACCCCTTTCTTTTCTCACGACGACTCAAACACCACTAACTGGCCGGGAGCAGCAACTCCGGCGGCCGGAATCTCCTGCATCGCGCCGCCCTGAGTGGTGGTGTGCCGGTGCTCGCCTTCGTAAGTTACGATCAGCATCGCCGGGTCGTCGGTCGCCCTTTCGACATGCTTCCTCGCCGGACAACCCCTGACTGTACTGCATTTGTAGTAGCCCCTGAAAAATCGGAGGAAATATATTTAATAAACAAAATTAAATACAAATTAATGCAAAATCCAGTTGAAGAGAGGTGCACGGTGGTTACCGTGGGTATGGTGAGCCCTTGATTGGCTTCTGGCCGTACTTCCTCCATGAATACTCGTCGGACGGAATATCCGCAACTTTTGAGCTAATTGCCGGAACCCTAATTGTGTTCTTCACCCTCGATTTCCTGCAGAATTAATCCAGTCCGTTAGATCTTATATATCATGTAAAAACGAAAGCACAAAAGGGCTAAAACGGTAATTTGACTAATCACGGCGTGCCGTAAGAACTACGGCGGTCGACGTCAAACAAACACGCTTTGACAGAAGACAGAGTCGCTGTCAATGACTGCCCCGGCGCTATTTTGCGCCGGATGGGCCAGCTATTTTGCGCCGGATGAACAATGCTCCGATTTTTTAATTTTATTTTTATTATAGCTTTTGATAATAATTATTATCTATTAAATGAATGAAGCAATTTAAATACAACGGAAAATTATAATTAATCTTTGTTTTACGAATTAATTATTAATAATTAATACTTAATAATCAGGTCGAATAGCGTACCTCTTTTTGCAGTGGCACCGGCTAGAACCCGAGGTCTTGCCGGATAAGTTATCGGAATGGTCGTGCTCCCGGCACCTCTTCCCGGAGAGAGGCGGCTTACCGGCGGAGACCGCCGCAACAGACGGCGTCAGAAACATTGACGGAGATCCACCCTTCCCGTTCGAAACGCTGCCTTCACCAGTAATTGACGACAAAAAGGTCGAAGACGAGTTACCGGAAGTCGACATCGCCGCCGATAAACACTTGCCAGGTTTGGTAAAATCAAGCGTCAGCGGCAGCGCCGCGGCCGGCTCCGGCGAGGCGGGAGAAAGAGAGAACAGGCTCAGAGGCTTCGGCTTGTAAATTGTAGGAGGAGCAGCAGGCTTCTGCGTTTCTAGCTGAGGCTGAACAGCAACCAACGCCGTCGTCTGCGGCTGAACCGGACCACGTCTGAACCGGGCATGGCCGGTCCGGTCCAGAATAGAAATCACTTTCCTGAACTTGGAAACGGTGAAATCAGTAATTTCTCTGCAGTCAATCTGCTGATTCCGGTACTGCTGCTGCTGCTGCTGGTGAGATACGGCAAATATTAAATGCTCCATTGATTTTAAACCGGCCGAAGCAGCTTCCTGGATCGCCATTTGCTCGTTCAGATTCCCGTAGCCGAGCAATTCCACGGCCATTTTTTCCGGCGAATAACTTGATTTATTTATTTTCTGTTTTTTCTTTCTCTCTCTTAGTGCAGAAATGTTTTAGAGAGAGAAAATGGTGGAGATGTGAATGAAATGTGGGAAGAGGGAAGGTGGGGAATATATTGGAGGAGAAGGTGACCGGGTGAACCGGTAACAAGTCAAAGTTCGGATTTCAATCCAACGGCTGAGATTTTGTTATTGAAAATTTCAATGTGGTGGGTAAAGAGACAAAACACTGGCCCTATTTTCTGTTTGAAAGTGGTGGGACCCACTAAGGGGAAAATTGATATTGCCAGTCCGTTTCTGCTTCCTCCAGTACATGCGTACAACTCACCGAGCGCGATGTACAGTTATGGTCGTGTTTTTGTTTGGGGTAGCTTTGAGAATATTGATTTCTTGAGGGGTGAAAATCAGTATAATGGTAAAGTGCGCAATGATTGTATTTCTCGTAAAGGGAGAAGAGTTGGTGAGAAGAAGACGAAGTAGGGATTGGTTTGTCCTAGCTGTAGCAATTAATGGGCTTCAATTCAATTTTATGAAGATTATAATTGGAAAATTGGTTTATTCTAATCCCAATTGAGATTTTACTTTTTTCCGCTTCAATAATAATAAATTGTTTTTTCTCAAAATAAAAAAATAATGCAAATTGCCGTTTGGTGGAAGAAGGTAAATGAATTTATTGTTTTTTTAATTGTAGAAGAATTAATTTTAATATTTCATGCCACAATATTGGTTAGGAGGTGTATAATCAAATAATAGATATTTATTTCAAATACTATTTGGGAAAAGATTTATTATGGCATAACAATATTTGTTTTTATTTGTTATTATATTATTTTATGCGCATTCCTCGTGATTGTGTTGTGTTTATCTATACAATTAGTTTTTTGTCATGCAATTAGCGTGAGTTCTTTCAAATTCTACCAGACGAATAGTTTTGCCTCGTAATCTCCAAAAAGTATATTGCTTTTGCATTTTGTAAAATATTACAGTATGTATTGTATTAGGCGTCGTTGTAGTAGAGTTTAACCATCGAGTTCGAATTTATGCATTCACTAATTGGATGAATGTTCAATATTTTATTTTAGTTTATAAAATTACCAAAATTGATGATTCACAAAGATGGTCCTAATAGAAATTTAGATTAGATTATATTATTGAAAGCATTTATTAACCCATTAAATACTATATGCCGTGAAATATACTATTATTGAGTCGAAGTTGTAGTATTGTTATTGAGAATATAAACAAGCATGCGGCATTAAGAGGAATATTTCATAAATGATCAAAGTTGACATATTAAACACTTAAATATTTGATAAGATCATTATCGTTATCTCAAATATTTGAATAAATATTTGAAGATATACTTAGATATATTAGTAAATGTCACTAAATACTTTTAGGGCGAACTACGAACAACGAATCGTGGTTAATTGTTATTTTAGGAAATTTCTATAGTAAAATGAAGTATGGTAAAAGTTAAGTGGTCTATCTGTAATTTAACAAAAGTATTGGTGAAGAAATGGGACATTTTAGTAATTAATAATTGTTATGCTTTCAACCACGATATTTAAGCGAGAAAGAATCACGATAATTTGACAATTATTAAAATAATAATAAAGAGGGATAATTAATAAATAAAAAAAGGCTGACTAGAAAATGGGAAAATCACATGGGAAATGGTTGACCAACTTTTGCTAAACCTGCACTAGCCGGTGATTATGTCTGAGCCGTCAGATTAACCGATTGTTCCATCTACGGTCTAGGATGCTATCAGTCTGTTGACCACGACTTTATGTGCTATCTCGAGAATACGATGTCGTACCACCGGTGAAATGTTGCCACGTGGACTGCGGTACTGATTTTGTCAATCTAATTAGCCGGGTTAAACTATTTAAAATTTTAAAGTAAAATAAAAACATAATTAACAATTTAAAATAAAAATAAAAGTAATTAAAAATAATGAAAAAGAGAAAACGTGGGTAGTTTGACTGGACCATGTCAATTGACTGACCGGCCCGTGACTCGGTTCGGATTCTAGGCCTTTGAAAGTTGATCTTGTTTATAGAGACTATTAGTACAAAATTTTCAATAAAATTTTATGTACTATTTTTAAATTGTAAAAATATTCATAACCAACATACGTGTCATATTAATTCAATAATTAAATATATCGTCCCGCAAGAATGACCTAGTGATTTGGAGCAAGTCAGTTTGTGCCAGTTGACCAAAGTTCGAATCATTTTGTCTACGGTCGTTAGGTCGAACTTGTCACACACGGTTAACCTGTCTAATCTGATTTACGTTTCTCGTATAATTTGCAAGTTATTATACGATAGTGTAAGTTTATACATAACACATATATGATTGATTGCAGATTCCTTAATTAAAGAAAGTAAATTTTTAAAACTCGTGATTTTGAACGCGAAGAATTTTCTTTTTTCGAAAGAGTTGTGAGCAAGTAGAAATTAAAATTAAAGTGCATTGGATCCAACATTAAAGTATATTTCACGCATAAGCTTTCTAGAAAGTTGACAAATCTTAATTGAATACAAGTGTATTAACACTCTATTTCACATAGAACATAATTTATGCGCCCTAATTTTTCAAAGTATTAAAGTTGGAAACTTTTGACCCTTTATTTATTCATTTTTTATACGGTTTGTGGAAAATAAATAATACTCATTGACTTTGTGTTATAATGGAAAAAAAGGGTGAATATGCCAAATACATTGAAGAATATATATAATGTTATATAAATATAAATATATATAAATATAAAGTGGGAATATCATCATACGTGCTTAATGCATCAGTTGAATATGATGTCAATTGCAACAAATGCAAGTGGGTTTGTCAATGGCATGCGTGTTTAGCACTTTATTATAAATAATAATATTATTATTATTATAAAAAACACTAATAATAATAATTATTATTATTTTGTCACTAGAAGGGGAGAGAGAGATAATTATGATTTATTACCGTAGGCAATATTATTTAAAAAATGGAAAATGTTACCATTGGTTAATTCATATATTTTTAAACCTCCCACTCGACAATAAAAGCGAAAATTATATTATTTTTAACCCAAAATTTAAAGTTTCTAATAATTAACAACCAACATATAATTAGACATGGTTATTTGGAATTAAAAATAAAAATAAAAAAAGAAAGTAAATTCAAAAAAATAATGTTGGCAAGTTGTGGTTGCAGGCCATTGACAAAATCTGAAAAGTCAACTTCCATCAAATGCCCACTCCATAAAGGAAACATTAGAAATATGAATATATAATGAAAAGTCAAAAGATTATTGAAGAAGACAACAAGTTGGCATTTGGTTGACTTTTATGTTTTTAAATGTGCAGGAAGATTCAGTTGGTGCTGTTTCAAGATTTGTTGATTTGATCTAATTATTTGTTAATTAAAGTAATTAACGTTGAGAAGTAGTTGATGATTTTGTTGTTTTTATTTAATTTAGGTATAATTAAGACTAATAATTTGAATATAATCTAATTTATACACAATCAAAGTAGGTATTTTTTCGGCAGTGTGCCTGCAATATAAATTTTATCTTTCGAAATAAATCATGTCTTGCAAATGTATTACGTTCGTTTCATATCAAGTGACTTTTAAGGTTGTCACGCGAATTACAAAATATATTAAATAGCCTTTAATTTTGGGAAAATAGTATTTCTTTGAATCCATTGGTAATTACAAAAAAAATGGTCTTTCTGTTATTTAATTTTATCCATAATCTATATTTTATATCTCATTAAGCTAATAAAATTACTGATAATCTATTAAAATAACAACTAAGGTTTAATCATTTCTTGAACAATTAAGCCTACACAAATACAAAATTTATTGGAAAAATTGGTTAAAAGTTAAATCATGAACAACTTTTAATTAATGTATAGTCTATTTCATTATTTAAATCAACATTTGGATTAGATTAATATATATAAACCACTTTGTGATGAATGAAAATATTAGTCCAGATATGTTGAAACAAGGAAAGTGGAATTTTGAGCTATCCCACATTGGAAAATTAGTGAAGTTTTGAGCTATTGATATAGCACAATGTTGGAGCTAAGTGTCGGGTCCTTGGACATACAACTATGTTTAGAAGAAATGATATATGTTATAAGTTTTGAATCATGCCCGCGTCGCCGACCAGCCGGCTCAACTCGACCGTTTGGATCAGATTTGGGTTTGAGCCCAAATCACTATATTTATTTTTGGGCTAAAAAACCTTAGGACATGGACTGACAACACATTAGATTCTCCTTATCCAAAGCCCATCTCAAGCGATCCAATTGGTTTTGCATTGGTTCAGCAGCACCAATGCAACCCAATCAGCTCAACTCGAAATGGTGCAATCGATTCGGCCCCAACGGCTCGTTAGCCAAAACAACGCAAGTTTAGGGCGAACCGGTGGGTTTTTGTACATTTTGCTTCAGAGGATACTACTTTTCAAATCTTATAAATAGACCCTCTTTTTCCCATAATTCCTCACTTCCATCCGAAATCCTTTTCATCTTTCTGCATTTCTAGCCTACCATTTCCAAATTCTCTCGAAAAGTTCTACACAAAGTACAGTCCGTCGTGCTTGGAATTTGGAATGCTATTCCAAGTTTTTGTCGTTGTATCTTGGGAGACGATTTTCGTTCAAATCGTTAGCACCATTGCGGGGAAATTTTGTCTTAAGGACAGGGACAATTCGCCTCGGCAAATTCATTTCAAGCAGATTTTCTACAACAAAATTTAGATAGATAAATCAGATAATTTTCTGTAAAGTTTTTAGAAACCTCCCTATTGCAATTAGCTACAAGAAGGTACCAAAATACTTTTGTAGTGATCTACAAAATTACTTCCAATTGTACGATTCAATAAATTCCGGCCATCCATTGAGGGGGTGCACAAATATAAATAAGATTATGATTTCGTTTGTAAACCCTATACACATCACAAGTGCAAATTTGTCATATTTCTTCGATTAATTTATTTTGACTGTTGCTAAATTCATATGAAAATTTAACATACTGGATTATTAGCAGCGAAGATGCCATGGACAAGCCCCGAAATCTTTGTTTTTCTCTAGTGAGTCTAGTTTCAAAATTATGTCTAGGTAAATAATACGGAAGAACAGAAGTTGATATGCAACTGTCCAACAGTAAAACATCAAAACTTGGGTGATTATTCACCTAAATAATAGTAAGAAAATTTGAGTCATTTTTTACATAAATTACAATAGGAAATGATAATACAAATTGAAACAGAAAATCTCGGTACTACTAAAAAAAGAAAAACCTCACATATACCTTAGCTCGATTTGTAGGGCTTGTTTGTGATCATCCCAAGTCGTAATCACAATATAGGTTAGAGTTTGGTGCAATCCAAAGTCTCTCTCAAAATAGAATGAATATATTTTCTGATGTTAACACCGAGCGAAGAATACTTGAATCAATACTAACATTGGAGGAAAAAAAACTTGAGAAAGTTTTCAAGATAGAATTTTGGGATATCTCTTGCACCGTGGCGGTTGGGTTGTTTGTAATAAGCTATTCTGGCTTTTTCATATCCAATTGTTGAAGAGGGATATGAACGAGTAAGGATGTTTGGTATGGAATAGCCAATTCTTTCCCACTATTACTATTCCTAACCATTAAGCAACAAATAAATATACACTTATTTTTATAAATTTTGATACAATTGAAGATCTAAGTAGCAAAGACTTAATTTAAAACCCAAACCCGATACATCATTATAATTATTTTTATTTTTATTTTCAAAAAAATCCAAAGAAAAAATCTAAAACATTTCTTAATAAAATATAACTTATTAATTGATCTTAGAATAGGCTTATAATTATCAAGGAGCGAAATTATATTTATTTTCTTGCTAATATTATAGTTAAAAATTTAAAAACATTGATTCCTACCATATTATATAGAATATGCAAATGGAATATGAAATTAAGTTTAAAAATTCAGCTATTAAAATAAAATCTATATATAATATAAAAAGAGGATCTATGCCCTCAATGATTGACATGTGGCAAATGATGATGTCATTTATCAAAATTACTTGGTTGGAGTTCAATTGATGAGGTGGATTCTTCAATTGGTGAATTGTCAATTTTATTTTGGTATATATTTAAGTTATTTCCTATTTAACATTTATACACTCATTTAAACATTTACCACATGTATATATATTATTTCCAAATTTAATATTCTATAAATTCGAAAAATATTATATTATTTATAGTTTCAATATTCCAAAATATATTTATTGACTGTCTTTTAAAAAAAATCACGATACTCATTTTTTTACGAATATTCAAATAATTTTTCTGAAAAAATATTTTTTTTAATATTCAAATATTAAAATAAAGGAATACAATTGTTTCTTTTTATTTTAAATATTTTGGAATATTCGAATATCCATTCAATAAATAAAATTATTAACAAAATTGTTTTATTTTTACATTGTACTTAATAAATATACAATAATTTTTGTTAATAATGATTTGAAATTGCTTATTTCTATTATAAGTTCAATGATTTATATATTGGATTAATTTATAAAATTTGTAATATTTAATTAATACATTATTATATTTTCATTTTTGAATTTTCAGATTTAATATATATATATATATATATATATATATATATATATATATATATATATATATATATAGATATATATATATATATATATGAAATATATTTTCCGCCTATATTTTTTTTAAATTCAGAAAACTCAATTCTTTATGTATGAATATTCAATTATTTTATATTATGGATATATTTTCGATTTTTTTTAATATTATGTATATATTTTCGTACTTTTATGTATTTTTAGTATTAATTCCTGGTATATTATATTTATAGAATTTCAAAAAAGTAAATCGAAAAATCATGTTCTTATGTAATGATTTGATTTTATTATAATCAATTATATTTCCTAATTATCTTTCTTTATTTGCATTCATTTGTGAATAAAATGATTTTATACCACAAAATCCGTGGGTGGTTTTGGTTTTTCTTCATACAATTGGCGGCTCGAATTATGCTTCGTCTTTTTTCTTTTATTACCTAATTGATTTTTCCTCCATAGATTCATGCATGCAATTCTCCGTATTGATTTTCTGCCATAAATAACGATGTATCAAGTTTTAATTACATCTTTAACTCCAAAATTTTCAACGCAAAATAATTGATAATCCATATTAGGGGTGTAAACGAGCCGAGCTCGCCTCTTTTGGCTGGCTCGAGCTCGAGCTCGAGTTTATTTTGTCGAGCTCAAGCTCGAGCTCGAGCTCGCGAGCTCCTCTTTTTTGGGCTCGAGCTCGAGCTCGTGTCAGTTGTGTCGAGCTCGAGCTCGAGCTCGAGCCCATTGTCTTTTTTTTTTTTTTTTTTTTTTAAATATTTTTTTAATTATTATTTTATTATTAAAAATTATTTAAAAAAATAAAAAATAAAAACTAAATTGTAATTATATATATTTTTAATATTTGTATTTATTTCTATCATATTTTACATTATTTAAATAAAAATAACATATAAAAAATAAAAAAAATAATAAAAAAATAATAATAAATCCGGCTCACGAGCCGGCTCGCGAGCTCATGAACAACTGAAAACCGGCTCGAGCTCGGCTCATCAGAAAGCTCGAGCTCGCGAGCTCGAGCTCGAGCTCGAAAATGTCGAGTTCGAGTTCGAGCTTTTTACGAGCCGGCTCTTCGAGCTCACGAGTCGGCTCAGCTCGTTTACACCCCTAATCCATATATTAATCTATAATCAATCAATATCAATATAAAATTTTGTTCATTAAATTACAAGATTACAATAAAATCAATAATAATTTATTTTCCTTTTTAAATACGCCTAAAAAAAATCCTCTTACATCACATCCAAAACACATAAATACGCCATTTTTTTCTCATTCAGTTCCTCACATCATAACATTATATTGTTCGCAAGTTCGTTCGCTTTTCCTTTGTATTGATCATCGTTTGTCTCTTTTTTAATTCTGTTTTTTTTTTTTTTGTTAATAATCAAAAATCAGTTATTGTATAGACTTAGTTTTGTTTATTTCATTATTTATTTTGACAATTGTTGATATTTTATCATGTTGTTGTTCTTCCATTATACATTTATAATGTAATATATCTTTTATTTTAACGTTAAACCATTACATTTTTTACTGTTTGATTGTAGTTGCTTTTCAATATTGACTAAAAAAAATTGCATTGCAGATCTATACGATGACATTTAACGAGGAAATTCTCCCCGTTGGTGAAGAACTATCATTGATTGATTGTTTAACATGATCGATTAAACTCGATTGGATTATGAACCGATGAATCACAAAGATTTAAACGACTAACTGTGTAAAGGGTTGTTAGAAGCAATATTGAGTAGAGAATTAATCAAACGAAGAATGCGCAACATGTCGTGTTGACTATGTTTTTAATCCAGAGATCGCATAGTAAGATTTTCTAATAATTACGATGGAGTATATTTTATAAGTTGTGATTGTATACAATATACTCTACTGTAATCTGTCATTTTAAATTTACAGTGAAACAAATCAGTTGTGTCTACAAATGTATTTCTATATTTTTCCATGTTTATTCGATTTCATATTGCCCTTTTTTTAATTTTTGTTAATAATTTGAGTTTTTGCTATTATATAGGCATTAAAAAAATACTAATTTGTGTGTTTCAATATTTTTGCTATTATACAATTATTTTTGTAAGTACAATAGTATTTTGTTTACATTATTATGGTAATATTTATATTTATTTTAATCACAATAAAATATATTTTTTGTAAAATATAAATAGAGTTTTTTAATCATACTCCTTTGAAATTCTTAATCTCTTTAAATTCAAAATATGCACAAGAGTACTTTATTTACATTAAAATGGTAATGTTTATATTTATTTTAATCACCACAAAAAGAAAATTAGTAAAATATTAGAAGTTTTTTTAATCCTTATTATTAATCATTATATATCGATACGGCCAACTTTCTTTCATTATAAATTGATATGTTTCCCATAAATGAACATAACTAAAATAAATGGCATTTAAAATATATGTAGTAATGTTTATACGAGTGTGCAAATGTTAAATAGAAAATAAGTTAAACATATATCAAAATTAAAAGATCAACTAATCAATTGAAGAATGCACATCATCAATTGAACTTCAAGTAAGCAATTTGGAGGGTATGACATAAACATCTACCATACTTCCACATATCATTCATAGAGGACGCGACATAAACCCTCTTTTTATATTATATATATTTTAATAACAGTTCAAATGTAAACATTGTTAATAGCAGGAAAATCGATTTTCACATACATTACTTTGTTAAATAATGGAAATAAAGTTTATAAATATATGCACGGTTTGTTAAGATTTATTTTTATTTTAATTCATATGTTATGTATTAGAGGATTTATTTAATTGTAGTTTAAGAATATTAAATTCAAAGTGTTTTCTTAATAACTTATTATTGACTTTTTTATGCATAAAAAAATAAGTATAAATACTTCCAATGTAACTTATTAATATAAATATTTGCAGGTTACTCTCAATTTTCAGAAGGTGCTTAACATTAGTATTAGTATTAGGTATAAGATTAGGATTAGAATCTGATTAGTACTGGTATTAGGATTATAATTAAGTTTCAGAATAGAATTAACAGTAGCATTATAATTAAGATTAGGATTATAATTATTAGACTTTGGATAAGAATTAGCACTAGCATGTTAGGATTAAGACTATCATTAATACATTAGGATTTACATTAACTTAGTATTAACATTAGCATTAGCGTATTAGTATTAACATAAGCATTAGCATATTAGTATTAATATTCGCGTCAGCATTAACACTAACACCAGCATTTATCATTAACATTAGTATTACCATTAACATTACCATTAGTATTATAATTAGTATTTGGACTATGATTATATTATGATTAGCATTCGCATTAGTATTAGCGTTAACATTACATTAGCATATTATAATTAGCATTAATATTAAGATTAACATTGGCATATTAGAATTAGAATTAGCCTTAGCATATTAGGACCAGAATTAGCATTAGTATTAGTATTAGGATTATTATTATAATTAGTATTAGAAAACGATGATGATTAGTACTATATTAAGATTAAGATAAGCTATGATATGATTTATATTATATTAGACTCGATTATGATTAGTACTATATTAAGATAAGATTTATATTATGATTATGTTAA
>NW_012194875.1:987284-1054339 GCF_000504015.1 Erythranthe guttata | reverse complement strand
TTGTTAAAATCTGGTGTGGATGATACGAGAGAGGACCTTTCTGCTAATGAAAGAGAACTCGGTGATGTTCTTTCTAAAGATTTGGATGTGTTGCACAATATGAAGGATATGATAAAATCATGTTTCGAATCAGGTGGTACTCCTGGTGTCATTGCTCCACCTTCTGGTAGCTTACCTCGCGGGGTCATGTCAAGAAAATCAGAAACCAAGGTAAAGTTGTTACTGGTGTTACATTTTGTATTCTATATATATTTGTAAGTATAATTCTTCCTGTTGCCCATTTCTTACAAAAATGTACTTTTATACATCCAATATTAAAAAATCCCTCATGTTTTTGGTAAGTGTTTCGTGTCTGACGCCTATGAGTTACTTGACTCACATGGATTCTGGTCTTTGTAGACATTCTTTCCCATCGCGCAAGATGCCAGAGCAATAATGTTTATTTTCACCTGCAGGTTTTTACGACTGAAATTGGTTCTCTCAGGGAGCGACTTTACAACCATTCAAATTTGTTAAGAGAAGAAACTTCCCGGTTATCTGAAGTAGTGATGAATGTTCATAGAGAAAATACTTCTCAGAAAGAGCTGTATGAATCTATGAAGAGAGATGTCAAGAAGTTTGAAATGATTGAGAAAGAGAAAGAGTCAGAATTACATATTTTGCAAGAAAACATTTCGTTGCTATATGAAGCATGCACGAGTGCAATTTCAGAAATCGAAAATTGGAAATCCCGTGTGGATGGAAATGCATTGGCATCTAGAGCTCCCGAAAGGAACTTAAAAGTAGAAACTCATACGAAAGGGAGAAATGCTTTCACTGATACTCGCGTTTTCAATGAGGAAGGCATCAGAAGCATGAGCGACAAACTATTATTGGTCGTGAGGGATTTCATTAGCATGCAAAGTGAAGTGATGGAAGTTGGTCAGAGGGATATGAAGAGTACCATAATGAATCTACAGAAAGAGGTTCACGAGAAGGACATCCAAAGAGAACGGGTTTGCATGGAGCTTGTTAATCAGATAAAGGAAGCTGAAAATAATGCAAAGAGTTATTTGCATGATCTTCAGCAAGCTAAGGTGCAACTACGTGATTCACAGAGACAATTGGATGCAATGGCAGACGAGCGTAAGGTATTGGAACAGGAAATGAAAGAACTACAGGATCAACAAACCAACTCCACTGATTTGCAGCAGAAAGTTAACTCACTGACGGATGCACTGGCTTCAAAAGTACAAGGTCAGCTGGTTTATTTATTTTTGCTTGTCCTTGTGAAAGATGCAGTTCTGATTTTATTACATTATTTTCTTGCAGAAACTGAGGCACTAATGCAAGCCCTTGACGAAGAGGAGTCTGAAATGGAACAGCTGACTAAAAAGATTGAGGGGCTGGAAAACGAGTTGCAACAAAAGAATAAAGACTTGGAGAACATTGAAGTTTCTCGTGCCAAGGCTTTGAAGAAGCTTTCGATTACTGTGAGCAAGTTTGACGAACTTCATTATTTCTCCGAAAGTCTACTATCTGAGGTTGAGAAGCTTCAGTCCCAGCTGCAGGAGAGAGATGGAGAAATCTCTTTCCTTAGACAAGAGGTTACTCGTTGCACAAATGATGCACTAGCAGCTACCCAGATGAGTAAGAAGAGGAGTTCGGATGAACTTCTTGACTTGCTCTCTTGGTTAGATTCTTTGATATCTCGGGTACAGCTGCATGATTTAGCTTCTGATGATTCAAGAAATGACGTGGTTGATGAATATCAAATAGTATTACCGACAGAGGATTTTGGGTTTGATACCTGAATTCGAGAATCTCCGAGTGGTGACACAGAACAGTGATATGCTGTTGCAAGAAGAGAGAAGTAAAGTGGAAGAATTGGCTAAAAAGGAACAGTATCTTAAGAATTCTTTGCGTGAGAAGGAATCTCAACTTCTCATTCTTCAAGGTGCTGGAGAATCTGCAAAATCCACGTCAGAGATTGTGGAGGTCGAGCAAATGGTATGTTGCTTAATACTTTGGTGCTTTATGTTTGTCGAACTTCTCTCTTACACTTGCTATCTTACTCGGTTTCTATATTCCTCTTGACATACTTTGCATTTAGCACTGATTTCTACTATGTAATGACACAGACAAATACATGGGCCCCGCCTGGCAACGTTGCACCACAAGTTCGCAGTTTGCGGAAAACAAACAACGATCAAGTTGCGATTGCAATAGATGTGGATCATAGTAGTGACAGATTGGAGGATGACGATGACAAAGGTATTTTGATTTTGGTCCTTACTGATAGAAGCGGGAAAAAAATCAAAAGAAAAAAAAAAATGTGGGAATAGCGTAATTCATGGGTCCTATTAAAAGCAACTTACTAACCCTATTCCTTGTTTCTGTTTCTCCCTTTTCAACTCAGCTCATGGTTTTAAGTCACTCACTACATCAAAAATTGTGCCACGGTTTACAAGGCCCGTGTCAGACATGGTTGATGGTTTGTGGTAAGTCTCCATATTAATTTATGCTCTTTGAATTTTGTTTTCAAATTACGATGTTCACTTATAACTATTATCGATTTTTTCTCAGGGTGTCCTGTGACCGGGCACTAATGCGACAACCTGCTTTACGACTTGGTGTCATCATCTATTGGGCCGTGTTGCATGCCATGCTTGCAATTTTCGTAGTCTGAGAAATCTGAACTGGTCAGTGCTAGTTTATTATTAAGGACACTATATATATGGAATTCCAGAGGACAAAAATAACTTAAAAGCTATAATAATAATTGGGAGACATCTGTGCTGAATTTTAGTTTTTTTTTTCTTCTACCGAGCAGGTTATTTGATGCAGTCTAGAGATGACTTCACAGCTTCGCATGTACCTGAGATAAGTTTATAATCTTTCGTTTTGTATAATCGTCGAGTTCATCATGTAGATGGTTCATTCATTTATTATTTTGTGAACCAAGAAACTGCGATTTCCTCTTTTTATCGTAACAAATCACAGATGGCTTGGTATTATTGTCCAATAAGAGAAAAGCATTACATAGTGAAGAGTTATAGGAGATTGTAGTCTATTAGAAGATCTTTCTTTAGCTGTTTTTGTTTGTGGTAAGAGATGCAAAAATACACACCTTTGAATTCTAGGTATATGTTATCAGCCATACCACTCAAGCTCAGAAATACTAGAGCTTTTTTTTTTTTTTTTTTTTTTTTTTTTTTTTTTTTTAAATATATATATTTTTTATATTTTATATTTTATGAATGGGATCTACATTTTTTTAACAAATGAATGTGACAGTTAAACAATACACACTAAAATTTATCTGAGTGTGACATGAAATAAATTGTTTAAGGCTGTCAAGGATAAGGATGGGAAATGAGAAACATGTGGTCATAGAATTGTTGGTTGTTTTTATGCTACACTCGGTGTAGGTTATATCGGGTGTATTTTATTGTCGACACACACACCAATGTGGGTGCGTTTGTGTGTTTATTGTTAACATATACGAGACTTGCAAATCAAATTGATCACCAATATCTCATAGAAAATAATTTATTTCTAAATGAATTTTTACTGTTTATCGACACACACTAATATGGGTGTGTGCGTGTTGGTGTCTACTCGCGTGTATTTTACCCCAATGTAGCATTATATAGACCAAGAAAACGATGAATTGATTGTGATAGACAACTGGACACGCTGATGTGAGAGAAGACATAAAATAAAATGAAATAAAATAAAATAAAACACGAAGAATATTCCCCAATTTTCTTGGAATTTAGAAGCACAAACAAACACACAAGCTCCGGATAAATAATTAAATAAATCACGTTTTCAGTGGGCCTTCACTTGATCATCGAAATCCTTTACATTTCCTTTACAATCCCCTTCAAATCTGCCAACCCTAAAGTGCGTGAGGTCCACGCCCTCCGCTTTCCCACTCGCCACGAGCTCCGCCGCAATTCTCCCCACCACCGGCGACATCTTAAATCCATGCCCCGAAAATCCGCCGCAGACCACCGCGTCCTCCCCGAACTCCCCGCCGAGGAAATCAATCACGAAATCCTCGTCCGGCGTCATCGAGTACATGCACGACTGCGTCATCACCGGCCGGTCGCCGTCGACCAGCCCCCCAAATCGCCCCTCGATCCACCCCCGCAGCGCCTCCACCATCGCCGGCGCCGCCGCCCACGTCCGTTCCTCCGGCTCGCACGCTCGTCCGGCGTGGACCGGGATCTTAATCAGCCCGGGGAACTCCATCGACGGCGTCCCGTATATGTACGGCTCCCCGTAGCTCGCGAACGTCGGAAACCCTCCCTCGATTGTGAATTTACCTTCGTGCCCTTCCCTGATCTTCCAGTAGTGAACCGTGGTCTCCAATGGCTGAATGGGGAGGACTAACCCCCTCACTCTCTCAATCAGCTTCTTCGTCCACGGCCCCGCCGTGATTACGCATTTCCTCCCCCGGAATCGTCCGCCTCCTCCGGCGACCACGACGATTTCGTCGGTTTCTACGTCCTTGTATATATTTGTCACTCGACTGTTGTCTCGCAATACGGCGCCGTTTCGGAGTGCGAGTGCCTGAAACATCGACACGGCTTTCGTCGGCTTGATAACGCCGCCCTCCTGTGTGACAACTCCGATCCAGTCCTCCGGGATCCGGAACAAACCGGAGAATTCCTCAATAACCCGGGCCGGGTCGAGGACCCGAACCGGAATCGAGTTTTTCCGGCAGCTGTCCACAACGGCGAGCAGGGATTTGTTGTCGGATGGGCCCATATCGAATTGAGATGTCTTGAAGTAAACCCTGTAGCCGATTTCGGCCTCCGCCTCTTCCCAGAGGCGCGTGGACTCCACCACCATGTGGGAGTAGTAGTCCTCCGGGTAGGTGGCGCGTGTGGTTCTGGACTCGCCGTGGGAGGAGCCGCGGTGGTGGAGGAAGTCGAACTGCTCGAGGAGGAGCGTCTTGAGGCCGCGCTTCGAGGTTTGGTAGGCGGTGGAGCTGCCCATCACCCCTGCTCCGATTACTATTACATCAAAAACTCGACCGCCGGAGTTTTCCATCTCTTCTCTCTCTCTCTCTCTCTAGAATAGAGGAAGAAGAGAGAGAAGACTTTAATTATGCAGTGGCGTCAAAAGTTTAACAAAAAGTGTCAGATTCTTGAGGACTTTGCCGTTTTAGATTCCATCTCGTAATACTTTTTATTTATTTTTTAAAATCTAATATGATGTGTTGCTGACAATAGAAAGTGCCTAGTACTTATCTTTTGTTTATGTAATTGACCAATGAAGCACCATCGAAATTTAAAAAGAAGTGTTCAATACCAATTGCACCAACAATTGTAAATTTTATTTAAAAGAATTATAAATAATTTTTAGAATATTATTTTTTTCTAGAAATATTAGATGAAATTTTTAGGTTGTGAAAAATAAAATTAAGGAAGAAACATGAAAAAATTTGAGAGTGAACTGAATACAAAAGAGAGAAAGAAAAATACACTTTTTATACACAATCATAAAGGTATTTTCGTCTGAAATTATCCAACATCTAGTGCAATGGTCGATCAACTTTGAAAATTGACGAATTCTTTAATAGTCTAATGGTAGGGGCTTGTCACGTTTAATAGTCCAAGACTATGGAAGCACAATCATGACTACTCCACATGTTTTAATAAGTGAAATGTCGTCCCATAAGGGATGATCTCGTGGTTGAAGCAAGTGAGTATGTGTCAAATGACACAAGTTCGAATCTATTTACTAACAACCGTTAGATCAACCTTGCCACACATGGTTAGCCTAGTATGATTTCTCTTGTATGCATGCTATGTAGCACGAAAATTTCAACTTCTTAACGATATGTTAGAAAGCTTTAGGATGCATGTCACAACATATTACCGTAGTTATTTTTATGGTATTCTACTGATGCTATATCCGAGGGGATTAGGATTTTGCAAATTCGATTTGTTATGAAAGTAAAAAAGAAATTGGAAAATAAAAAAAATAATATAAAAAACTTTAAAAAAATTTCAAATTTGTTATTGGGGTTTATCAACCATGTTCAAATATATTACACACACAAAAGTTTCAAGATCAAACTATGTTCAATGTTAAATCCTGTCTAAAACATCTACCAAACCTGAGGGAAAGGAAAAAATAAATAAATAAATCTCGCAACTGTATATGTAAGAAGGAAAATCGTACTGTCTCGATAAATAATATTCACTTTCGAGTAAAAAAATATAAGTAACCGATCAACTTATTTGCTCTCCGATCAAATCAAGTCCGACGAGTACGAAAGTGAGCCCTTGAAACAGCAGAAAGTAGAAATGTAGTCCATGCGCCGACAAAAGGCTCCTCACAGAAGCCGTAAGCAACAGGAAAGCAAGTGCTAGCTCTTTCCTGTAAATCTTGTTCGACTTCTTGATTATTACCGTTTCGCCCTTGTCCTGTTCCTTCGATCCAGGGTCAGAAAGGTCATTTTCCCTGTCGGCGGAATCGGAATCGGACTCCGACGATCTTCCGGCCTTTTTCGTCACGATCCACTCGTAAGAGCTGCCTAGCTGGAATAATCCGGAGATCATGGCATTGAATTTTGTGACGGACATTGTGTTTTCGAATAGAAGATAAGGGGCGATAAATGGAATTGATTTAGGCGACGGGAGTACGCTTAGGAATGTCATTATAACTGGGATGTAGCAAATTACCCACATAGGTAGCTCGATTTCCGGAATGAACATTGTTAATGGAAGAACTATACAGAATAGTGTGAAGGAGTAAAACGGGAGGATGAGTTTTCGTAGTAGAAAGAAGAGGAATATCAAGTTCACTTTCTTCCATATCGATATCTGCAAAAAAAAAAAAATTACAATAGACATCGGTGATGTTTTATTCATTAGGTGGAGATTCGAACGGAATTTTCCGATTTCTGTCGATTCCGATCCCAAATTTTCCGATTTTGGAACAATCTTAAAATTCCAAATTTTCAATTTTTGGGTTTGGAATTAGAATTTATATCCGATTTTGATTTCCGGTCCGATTTTAATTTTCGAATAATCCATTTTTTTTTTTCCGAAAACTACACTTATAATAGGTATTCTAAAAAAATCTGCCTATTCCAATTTCGAAATATTTCGATTTCGAACAAGCGTTTTCATTTCAATTTCCAATTTTTTTTCGAATACAGTTAGGATTAGTTTTTCACTTCCGAAAAAAAAAAATAGAATTTTTCCGAAAGTGCGAATTCCGATTCGGTCAGCCCGATTTCCATCTCTTAATTTATTCATGAGCATGACAAAATAATGTACCTTTGAATTTATTACATCGGGAAGGCATAGTCGAAAAAGCTGCATGGGACCGGAATGCCACCTATGTTGTTGCTTCCTATAAGCTTCGAACGACTCCGGAACTTCACATAGAACCTAATTCGTCGAAAATATTCCAAAATTTATACGACAATTAAGCCATTATTGCAATATGGGAACTCAATTTTGCTAAGTTGAAAAAAAATAAAATCTACCTTGACATCATTTAAATAAATGAATTTCCAACCGTTGAGATGCGCTCTTACAGCAATGTCCATATCTTCGACAGTTGTCCGTTCGAGCCAGCCTCCGGAATCTTCTAGAGCTTTGATCCTCCACACACCGGCGGTGCCATTAAAACCGAAGAAATTCAAGAATGTTCCATTCACTTGCTGCTCCACCTCGAAATGGAAGCATAAATTAATGTTTTGTAGTCGAGTTAACAAGTTTTCGTCTTTATTCACAAACGCCCACCGAGCCTGAACCAACCCTAATTCTGGATTCCCCTGCACCAAAAAAATCAAACGAAAAAATAAAATCAATAACTATTACTACTTTATTAGTATAGATAATAGAAGTATGTATATATATATAACCTTGAAATGTGGGACCGTGTGCTTGAGGAAATCGGGAGTTGGTTGAAAATCGGCGTCGAAAATAGCGACGAATTCGTATTTTTTTACATAATCGCAACTCATTGCGGATTTAAGGTTTCCGGCTTTATAGCCAGTCCGAATGAGACGGTGTCGGTATATTATGTTGATTCCTTTTTTACTCCACTTGGCGACCTCTGATTGGATAAGCCATTGAATGCTCTCGTCGTTTGAATCGTCGAGAATTTGAATTAATAAACGCTCTTTCGGCCAATCAAGCTGACATACCGCAGATATAGAGAGTTCATATACCTTTTTAGACCAAAAAAAAAAAACAGAATAAGTTCATTACAAAGTCAAAAAATGGCAAGAAAATAAAAAGGGAAAAAAACTGCCGTACCTCATAATAATAATGAGTTTATTGCATTCAGTACCCTTATATTATATATATCGAATTTGCCCATAAAATGGCAAATCACGGCCACCTCTGTTATGGTCAAATTACGAACCCCCTTCCTGTTTGGATAATTACAGCCACCCCTCAACTATGTATTATCTTACGAAAATACCTCTCCATAGGTAAATTTAGGGATGTTAAATCAGTGAAACCGATTTAACATCCCTAAATATACGATTTGGTTCGGTAAATAATCGATTTACATAAATTTCATGTAAAAAATATTTAAAAGGAGGGGTTTAATGTAATTACCCAAACAAGATGGGTTTTTTTTTGTAATTTGACCATACCTCAGGGGGTTGGCCGTAATTTACCCAAAAAACTACCTCATGTAATTTTATTGGTAAAAACCCCCCTACGATACTTTTTTTAATAACAATTAGTACCCCTGTTTAGGGGGTTGTGTGGTAAAAAAATAATTGAATAGTAGGGGGTTTTTTTGCCAATAAAATAACATGGGGGTAGTTTTTAGTAATTCGATATTACACAAGGGGTACAAATTGCAATAAACCTTAATGATAAGTGCAAAAAAATGGCAGCAAAAAAAATAAAAAAGAGAAAAATTGCCATACCTCCCTTTCATTACACATGGGAATTTGGACAAGAACCATGGGGTAATTATTCCAGTGCAGCTTCAGTATTATGGGTGCACAAAGGATCACCTATAATAACGCCGGTTTGATTTTCTTGATCTTGATGTACAAGCAACCCAAGCAAAGAATCAAGCGATCCAAAGACTGGATTACGAACAGAGCAACACAGAACACCGAAATAGATTCCACAAAGGGGGCAACGTACTGCCCCCGAAAACCCAACCCACACAACGTACACCAACTGAAACAATCCTCGTACCTCCGAAGTTTGCGGAACGACGTCGTACAACAACAACAAGCCTTTCAGGTGAGCAAACACCTCGAAAACCAGAGTGGCAACTGATGTAATTAAGAGGAGTTTAATGATTGCCAGCATTAATTTGCCCTTCCCGAGTTTCTCACTTGCAACCGCCACCCCTCGTCTTAGAATGAGCCGGTTTTTTATTGTTGCGAGGAGTGAGAACAGAACGGCTCCGAGCCGAGCCAGGGAGCCGGCGGCTCGGTTGGCCTTGAGGAGAAGGATCCATCTCACTTGCTTGGCGTTCTTGAGCCGGTTCTTCTGGACCGGCTTGAATGCAGCATCTGGGCCGTCGATTTCGACGATGGAGAAACTTGGGTTTGCTTCCATTTTCACTACCACTGGTGTTCCTTTGGGTTGTGTTACTACTGTTTCTCTCCCCCACCACTCAAAAAAATTCAATCTTGGAGCCATTTTTTTTTTAATTACAGTAATAAACTTTGATTATTTTGAGGAGAATTTTAGAGCCCAGATCTTAAAATCAAGAAATTGAGACAACCCATATTGAAGAAAGCAAAAAGATTGAAGGAGAAAAAAAAAATCACCAATGAAGAAGAACTAATGAGTAGTGATTAAATAAAGAAATGATTTTTATTATTATTTTTTTGAAGAATATTCTTTGCACACTGTGAAACGTTAACCTGGGAAAACATTACGCAAAGCAAGACAGCGTTATGGGGAAAGGTATATATATATATAAGCTTGCATTATATTCATTAAATCATTTTACTTTGGTAAAAATTGAATCTTGAAAAAGATTTAATATTTGAAGGGGAAATGTTGCTCAGTGTAATATAGTTTATGAGCTATTATACTAATGATTTACTCCATCAAGATTTTTTATTTTATTTTAATTGTGATTTTAGTTATGTAATAAGTACTCGATACTCAATTCATGATTGTCTATTAGAAATTGAACACATATTTTCATTCGATAAGTTAAGAAGGTCGCTGAGTCGAACTCGATCAGTAGAAAAATGAAAAATTATGTAAAAAAAGTCAAGTTAATTGACCTTGGAAAAATCATTAAAACAGTATAATAACATTTGCTAACTAATTAGCTTGATGTGATTGGTCATTTTAATGAAAAACCACATGCAATTACTTAATGAAAATATGAGTCTTTTTAATTTGTTTGTTGTTTTTTTGATGCAAGTACAAAAATATAAATTGCTAATGCTAAAAGGGGGCATCTTCCAATTGGTTAGCACACTTTTGTGTCGGTACAACTTTTAGTCCTGCAAATATAACCATCATCATTGTTAATAAAGGGATTAATTAGTGTTAAAGGGCCACTTAATTAATTAATTGACGAGTTACTTTATAATTTTTTGTTAAGTTAATTATACATCTTAATTACATCAAAGATGCCATCTATCCACTTTCTAAATTTTTTCTATCCTTTCCTTCATCATGTAGTTCACCATCGAAATTTGCATCTTTATACAATAGGCATTTTTTAAAGTACTATATAGAATTATTAATGTTAAAAGAATCTCTTAATTTCCAAAAACTTTTATCTAATAAGTTGTAAATCAAACTAGGGATGAAATTTTCTTGAAAAGCTCTTCATCTTAATTTTTTATAAAAGTTTATTAGCTCTTAAATCTGTGTGTTTGACTAAGCTTATAAGTTCGCAAGAATGAAAACGGGCCAAGAATAAAACCGGGTCGGGTTCTATACTTCTATATGACATTTTTGGATAAGGAAAAAGAAAAAAACAGTTAAACAACAGCTGTTTAAAAGGAAAAAAAAGCAAAGTATATTGAATACAGTAGAGAGTATAAATTAATGGCATATGCTTGTGGGATTTGAGGACCAAAATATTAATGAGCACAAGTGAGTGCACCCCTCATGCTACTTATAAGTTGTACCTAAATATATTTAGGGGTAAAATGCTTTTTACCCATATATTTATAGACATACATATATATATACCAAGTGGGACAGCTGTCGTCCTTTGTGTGTGTTTCTTAATTATGTTATTTATTTATCATTTTGGTAGGGTTAAGCCGGTCTTTGAGATGCTGATTATTAATCGTTGATGTGGTGAAGTAACCTCCCACTGTATGTGATTATATTGTATGCAGATCAACAGTTAACAATCACCCGGTGTAGCATCAAACAAACCGGCTAAGCCCAATTATACATTATGAGTCATCACTAGATGGGCTTGTGGAAATCAAATGGTATAACACCAACATATCAAGCCCGGCCACTAAAACACACAATGTATAGTTGTTCGATCGATTGATCTACATCCACTTGCCGTTATAAGAATATGTCATTTGATCACACAAACAGTCAGAAGATTATAGATTACAAATGATTGATCAATATATATCTATTGATCTATCTCTTTCGCTTCTCAATCTCTCTCGACTATTGATTCTCTCTCTCTCTAATTTCAGAATGTCGATGGGTAACTAAATGAGCTATCATCTCAAAGACCATTTATATATACTAGTAACACCTCAACATCTCGTAACAACTTTCTGATTCAACTTAGTTACCGGCTCATCCAAGTGGATCTTCTGGATGTTTCTTTGATGGTTGTAGTTCGTTCATCACAATTCGATTAAAGTCAATTTTACGTTGTCTTTTGACAAAAATATCTTTATGATTTTGTTAGTTAAAAAAGTTCATCGATCACTTTCTAAAGCGCTAATCAGCCCGCCTTCTCCATCTTATAAATTGACTCGACTAATTTAAATCAATTGACCCGAGAGCGGTGGAACCAGATAATTAACTGAAATTATAATTAGGCAAATTTGGCAAAATATTAATTAAAATACACATAAAAAAGGACTTATAATTAACTGAAAATCCAAACGTAGAAAGTTTCATGGAAACTGAAAATAGAGTTTTTTTTTTTTTTTTTTCTTACCTATAATGATGCAACATAGATAAGGATTTTTTTTATTTTATTTTATTTAATTTCCCCTTAATTAAATTAAATAAAAGGATATATACTAATTAAAACTGTACGTCCACTTTCATGCATGGCTCAAAGCCACCCAATCTCTGTGGAGAAGAGAGATTTTCTCTCCTACGATCCTCACACGTACACATGTTGTATGTATATGTAAATATATATATACACACAGTCTCCGGCGAATTGTCAATAATAAGAAGCGGCACCGATTTTCCTTTTTAGCAAAGGACACAAATAAAAGAGTACACTCGTTTTTGCTTTTTGGTGATAATAAAAATACATCAATTAATCGAACAGCAAAAATGAGTCCCTCCGCCGCCGCGTCGTTATTCGTCATCTCCGCCGTGCTCCTCCTCTCCGCCACCACCTCCGCCCACAACATAACCCTAATCCTCGATCAGTACCCGGAGTTCACAACCTACAACTCCCTCCTCACCGCCACCGACCTCGCCACCAAGATCAACCGCCGCAAGACACTGACCATCCTCGCCCTCACCAACGACCGCATCGGAGATCTCGCCGGAAAATCCGTCGACGTTCAGACGAGGATCCTAAGCACCCACATCGTCCTCGACTACTTCGACATGCTGAAGCTCTACAAGTTCAAGAACACCAAGAGCGTGGTCACCACGCTCTACCAGTCCACCGGCACCGCCGACGACATGCAGGGATTCCTCAACGTCATCCACAGCACCGACGGCAACATCTACTTCGGCTCCGCCATGAACGGCGCGCCGCTCGACGCCAAGGTCGAGGGCTCCGTCGCCAAGCAGCCCTACAACATCTCCGTCCTCAGCATTTCCCACGTCATCGTCGCCCCCGGGATCGACGGCTCGTTCAAGCCGGTCACCGCGCCGCCGCCCAAGGCCCCCGCATCCAACGCCACTTCGCCGCCGGCGGAGAGCCCGGAGGTTGAAGAGCCTGCAGCTGATGCCCCCGCCCCTGATTCTGATGTTGCTGCCCCGGCCGATGCTCCGGCCGCTGATGCACCGGCCGCCGATGCTCCTGGTCCTTCTCCCGACTCTGCACCGGCTGACGCCGATCAGACACCGCCGCCGGCCAACGCCGCCGGGAAACAGATGGTCGGCGGTTTGTCGATTGGTTTGGTGATGGCGTTTGCATCTATCGTCCTTGCAGCTCATTGAGATCGGAGTTGAAATTAGTATAGTTTTTATTATATTTAGAAAGTGAACGAATTAAATAATCTTTTGTGACACATTTATTTATTTATTGTACAAATTATTCGAATATATGTAATATGTATTATCATTTGGATGCAATTTTTGTTTTAATAATAACATGAAGAAGGGTTGAATCATGATATTTAATTTCAAAAATAAAAAGAAAAGAGTATTTTATAGTAAATTAGATTTTTTTTGAAGTAATTAGAAATAAAATTAAGCAAATGGATAAAGAAGCTAATATATGATGTTAATATAACTAATTAATATATGTGTAACATATAATCAATGTGTGTTACACGTGATCTAGTGCACATTCCCCGTACCATATGTAAACACCGAACTAGGGGTGTAAATGAGCTGAGCCGGCTCGTGAGCTCGATGAGTCGATTTGAAAAGAACTCGAAATCGATCTCGATTTTTTAGAGCTCAAGCTTTCTGACAAGTCGAGTCGGAGCTCATTCTTAGTTGTTTGTGAGCTCGTGAGCCGATTTGCGATTTTTTTTTTATTTTTTTTTTATTTTTAATTTTTTTTAAATATAATTAATATAAAATAAATAATAAATTCATAAAAGTAATTGAAAAAAATAAACTAATTTATAATAATATTAATAAAAATTAGAAGAAAAAAAAACATATAATGGCTCAAGCTTGAGCTTGTCAAAATGGATTTGAGCTTGAGCTCGAGCTCGACTCGTTTACACCCCTAGCTAACTGAAATATTCACTAGTTAATGCCCTAATTTAAGGCCCCAATTTGTAACAATCACCATCTTTTTTCTAATTTTGACATTTTCCTCATCATATTATTATAGCATCTTTTTCAGTAAAAGAGAATCTATTCAATTACTAGCCACTGGCTTAATTAACTCTATCTCATTACTATTAATCGGTAAATGACTTGAGCAAACAAATTAACGAGTTAATTGTGAAATAATATATACATATATAATAAATCAAAAATCTTAATTGTTTTTCCGCCCTAATTAAAGTTGTAATTAAACAATCAGCATCTCTTCATATAGTATAACAAGCATCTAATTATTCAGTAAAATTAATTAAACTAATCAATGGCTAATTAATGGCATAACTCAAGCTCATTAGCATCATCACTTCATGAACATAGTCAAAACATAGGAAAATATTTATTAATTATTTAAAGGAAAAATATTACAGCACCTAATTAATTGCCTATATATACAGCAACATAGAGAGAGCATTATTCATCAATTAAACTCAAGAAAATATTTAATTAATTACCTCCATAATAATGGATTTTCTCACCATTTTTCTTTTTATTTGTGTTTTTTTATTGCAAAAAAATGTAGCAGAAAACAGTTTTGATAAATACTATTCACCTCTATGGGGATCAAACCACTTATCAGTTGATCCTCAAGGAAATGAAGTCCAACTTCTGATGGATACATCCTCAGGTTTGTATATATATATTTATACATAGATACAATATTTATTTTTCATGCATATGCATATTTATATATATTCTATACTAAAAAAAAAACTCTTTTTTTTTTTATTATTATTTTTGTTATTTTTGTTATTTGTTTTTTTGTAGGTGCTGGATTTAGGTCTAAGTTGGATTACGGGTCCGGTTTGTTCCGTATAAGGATGAAAATACCCGAAAAGAAAACAGAAGGAATTGTTACATGCTTTTATGTAAGAATATTACTTATACATATGTATGTAAATATTAATTTTTTTTTTTAAGTTTGATTATTAATGTGTATTATGTATGGTTAATTGGCAGTTAACATCGGCACCGGATAATCAAGAACCTGGGAATCATTTTGAACTTGACTTTGAATTCTTGGGCACTAATGGAACTGTGCAAACCAATGTTTATGATTACGAGGGAGGCCACAGAGAACAAAGTTTCAAACTTCCCTTTGACCCGTCGCAAGATTTTCACACTTACGGAATCTTTTGGAACCCTAGCCAAATTGTGTAAGCACGCACGTATATATATACATATATATTAATTCTTGTTCATTTGCAATATGTTCATATATATATATATATATATATATATATATATATATATATATATATATATATATATATATATATATAATTGAGCTTATTGAATTTAATTTGCTAATTAAGTAAACTCCATGCATTTTTTTCGCACATAACGTAACCCCTAAATAGTGAGTTTTTAGGGGGCATTTTGCCAAAAGAAAAAGAATCATAGGGGTTTTTCGCATCAAAATAATACGAGAACTTTTTCAGCAATTAGAGAATATACAACGATATGTTGAATGCAATAAATGATCTTTGTGGGCCATGACCCCCCAAAAAAACATATTATTCTATTTTTTTTTAGTATTGTCACTAAGAAAATAGTGTATAATTGGCTTTCGTCGAAATTGTGTATGTACAGATTCTTTATCGACGGAATTCCGATAAGAGTGTTCAAGAACAACAGTGCACAAGGAGTGGCGTATCCGTCAAAGGCAATGCATATTGAAGCAAGTATATGGAATGCAGATTGGGCCGGGCCAGTTGATTGGGCCCAAGCCCCATTTGTGGCCCATTATCAAGATTTCGATTTCTATGCTTGCCCTACTCAAAACGATGACGTTTCTATTTGTGGGAATGGGCACTATTTTTGGAATAGGCATCGACACTTGGAGCTAAACGACGAGCAGAAACAACAAATGAAGAGTTACAGAAGCGCGTACATGACTTATGACTATTGTTCTAGTCCTTCTACTAGCAAACAAGAATGTTCACTTAATTGATCTTTGATATATGTGGTAAACTATCTATATATACACAATATCTATATATATTCGACCAAATTTGTAATTTGTCGAATTATTGGAAAAATTATAAACATGAGGGAATTGAATTTCACTTTTTGTTTATTTTGACTGTTTTTTCCCTTTTCATGAATCTCCTTTAATTTTAATTATGTATGCATCAAATAATGAAGAAACGTCAATTCACAGTCAACTGTCATCGAATACGTGGAAGCCCAATCAATTTACAGCTTGTTGTCTGAGTTTGAATACAAAATAAATTTGGAAAGTCAACTGTCATCGAAATTCCGTTTAAGACCCTCCATTTGCTTGTACGTCGATTTGAACATGATCCAACGGTTCGAATTCTCAGCAACGGGCCGATCCAAAAATCTATATATAATATAAAGGGTTAAATACAAAAACACCCATGTACTATGAACTTTGTATCATATACCCCCATGTACTACACATAAATACAAAAACCCCCGCACATTACATTTTTCTCAAAATATGACAAAAATACCCCTACTCAAGCATATATATATATATATATATAGTTTGAGTTATTTTCCACTATATATTTTAGGATAAATTCCACTTTGCACCCTTGAATTATAAGCATTTGGCACAATGCACCCTTGAAACAAAATAAAGTCATTTTCCACCCCAAGTTTCCATAGCTAATTTCAAACTGCACCCCACTATACATTCCGGCGGAATTGCTTGACGGAAGACAAATTTTCTGGAGATCACAAAGGGCAATCTCGTCAAATTCTAATTTCCCTCCCTTTTTAACTTGATTATATTTTCCAATGAAATTATCACAGGACTCTTTTCTCTTCTAAATAAAAAATACCATTAAACTACTCCACAGAAAGTTTAACTCTTTCCGTGGAATCACAAATTCTCTATTCACATTAACAAAGTTTGACACATTCATTTTTCTTGTCTTTTCTTCAGCATATTTTTTTTTTAAATCTTGACAATGCATCCCAATAACTTAATCCGGACTCCGATCCGTAAAAGTACATGTCGATTAGCAAAATAAATTCATTTAAAGAACTAAAGACAAATGATATCACTCACCAATTTAAACAAATACCACATAATAATTTCAAAAACTTATAAACTTCCACCACCAAAATATTCAATCAATGTAGGAATATAATGGCAAAATAATTTGTCTAATGACAAAAACAATCGATTCAAGTCAGAGAAATAAAACCAAACTATATTTCAAAAAATCGGCTCAATCCTAAATTATCTAGTCTTCCACACATGAAATAGCATACACTTGGTTATCAGTTGTTGAAATCTGCATCAATTAGCCCCACCTTCCTGCAACCAAAAAAAATAATACATAATAAGTACAAAACACTTTACCTAATTATATAATTAGTGGTATAATATGCTAATTAACCTGGAAAACGTTTGAAGCTACTGTTCGAGTAGTGGAATTTTGTTTATTGCTTTCTTTTTACCTGCATCGAGTGAAAAATAGTGACTTGCTCTCTCTCTCTCTCTCTCTCTCTCTCTCTCTCTCTCTCTCTCTCTCTCTATATATATATATATATATATATATATATATATATATATATATATATATATATATATATATGGCATTAGAGGATGAAAAGATACGAACTCAAAGTAAGATGATCCATACATGCAACTTTGAAGAGTTTGAAGAACAACCATAACTTCCCTTTGCTTGTTTAGGTGGTTTCTGCATCCTTTCTTATTATGTCCAACTACTCCACAGTTAGAACAAACATACTTCAATCTATTCCTCTTAATTTTTTTCCCATTTTGTTGTTGTTGGATCAACTCTTCAGGTTCTTTTCTTCTTTCATGCAGTTCCGGCCTTCCACATTTTTTTCGTTTTTCAGGCCATGGCACCAGTGGTGGAAATGTGGACTTGGGCCACTCATCTTGGCCCTTAATGGGCTCAAAGCAACGACTATATGCCTTCAAAAAAGTATCTTTTGTGTACCAATGTTCGACATAGTTTTCTACTCTCTCTCTTTTGTTGAACAAACATGCTACTGCATGAACACATGGAATTCCCGTGAGATCCCATTTCCTACAGCTGCAAATTCTCTTAGATATATCCACGGTCCACTTATCACCCGTCCATCCTTTAACCTCAAACTTGTCAAAGCCATTCCATTCTGGTATGTATTCATTTGATTGTTTCTTATTTTCTTCAATACGTTTTTGCACAGCAGGACAAATATCACCACTCATGTTCAAAATTTTGTCTCTATTTGTATGCATTCTTCTCATCAGAATCACCCTTATGATCTCCAACATCACTATTATAGGTTTATTTCTTGCTTTTAAGATCACGTGGTTAAAATTCTCACAAAAATTGTTCAACAACACATCACTCTTTGGCCAACAACTGAAGTGTGACTTCGACCAATTATCACACTTCGACCAATTATGTGGTGGTCTTTCTTTCACCCATTCGTATGCACTTGAATCATATACATTTAGCTGCTCCATCACTTTATTAAAATCTACCACTTTAGTTGCCGAAGCAGTCTCCAAATCAACTCTTTCAATTCCAGCCCTTTATGTTTTTTCTTGAAATTACCATACATGTGCCTTAAGCAAAATCTATGCTCCGCGTGAGGCAAAAAGTTCTCTACGGCCTTTATCAACCCCTTTTGTTTATCTGACATTATAGTCCATGCATAACTGTTCACAATATTCAAGTCTTGGATTAGAAGATCAAGAAACCATTCCCAAGACTTTGTGTTTTCTTTCAAAACCATGGCATATGCAATAGGGTATATACTATTATTGCCATCTATGCCAACGGCTGTCAACAAAACTCCGCCCCTAGATGTCTTCAAGTGTGTACCATCTAAACCAATGACTGGCCAACACCCTTCAACAAATCCCTTTTTTAAGGCCCCCCAACATATATAGATACTCTTGAAAGTAGGTGTTGGAGTACCTAAAACATGCTTGCATTTGATTTTTATTGTGGTGGCAGGATCTATTCTTTTAATCTCATCACAATAGTCCCAAAGTTTAGCATATTGTTCTAACTCAGACCCTTCGTTCAATTTGTTAGCATGTTTCTTAACTCTGTACAATTTTGAAATTGACAAAGTAGTTCTATTTTCCATTTGCATGATCTCATGCATGGAAATGACTGGCCACTTAGGATTACTTCGCATATGGTGCTGATATTTCTTAGTCAAAAACTTTGACGTGCAATGTTTGGCATTCGGAGTCCTAGAACAAGTGTGTTCACCTTTGATTGACTTTACTTGAAAAGTTTTATCCACTTTTGATAAGTAAGAAGCATAGATCACCCATCCACAATCACAAATAGCTTGAATCTTATCACTGCAATTTTTTTTGAAATTCAAAGGTTTCCCTTGCTTGTTTGAGTACTTCCTAATTGCTTCTCTAAATTCAGTTGCAGTTTTAAAGCACAAACTAACTTCAAACTCAAAGTCTGAATCATCTGCATTGTTTTGATAAACTGGAAATTGTGAACTTTTTCCTTTGTGTATCTTGATCTCTTGCCTTTTCAAGCTGATTGCATTTGAATTCTTAAAATTTAGATTTTCCATGGCTTTCTCTGCATCACTTTCTTCTTGAAAACCAACCCATTCAATTTCCTTATCGATATTCTCATCATATAGATGGTCATCAAAATCAAAATCACTATCTTCAAATCCATCTGAGTACGAAGAATAACTTTGATCAGACTCGGAATCTGTATTGCTTGATGGTGATTCACTTTGACCTTCAAGTTGAATCATTCCACTTTCCACTTGTTGGACATACTGTGTTTCCTCGTAAAATTGATCATGTGTATTGACTTTGTTTTCCATGCCTTCCACATATTCTTCTTCAAAGTCTTCTTCATCAGCATTATACCCAACATCAGGAACTCCTTTGATAACATTATTTTGGTTTTCCACAAACAAATCTGGTTCAACATTATCAACAAAAATCTCTACCATTCTTTCATAATTCATAGCAAGTATCAACCTTTTGAAATCGTCATCATTAACTAAAAGAACAAAATTGTTGATGCCACTCGGATCAGTTATGTTATACTGATAAAACTTCAACATATTTGCATGAGCTACTAGTCTGGCCATATCATGCAACTCACTAATTGTAATCTTTGGGGAGTTACAACAATCAAAGTAAGCTGATTTTACCGTCGACATAAACACTTCTATTCAAATCCATATAACCAGAATGGTGCATTTTTATAGTAAAAAGATTGGATGCATATCCTACATGATCAAGAAAAACAGTACATCATCAACAAAACAAAAACTACACATTTATAAAGTAAAAAACTCATAAAACTACATTTCATATAAAAGAACATATTTTTAACTAATTTTGCTATTAAAACAAATAAGAGTCGATTAGAAAAAGTATTAAAACTATTACCATAAGAGGGAGCCTCACATCCTTGAGATAAGTAAATGTTATTCTCTGTTTCTTGCCTCAATAACCATCCCATGTGCTTCTTGAGGCTTATAACTGAGTTATCTGCTCTTTTCTGGGAAAAAAAGAGCCTCTAGATTATTAGTGTTATGACCGTTAATGGTTTATTTTTTTTTTTTTTTTTTTTTTTAACTCAACAAACCCTAGAATCAAATTAGGGAAGAGAATATGTTGTATCTTTTTTGGCGCTGAAATTTCTCACGTAATTGATTCTCCTATAAGAAAACTATGATTCTGACGAAATTACCCTTGTGAGATCTTCAAAATAAAATTTCCGGTGAAAAATTCTACCGGAATATATTGTGGGGTGCACTTTGAAATTAGCTATGGAAACTTGGGGTGCAAAATGACTTTATTTTGTTTCAAGGTTGCATTGTGCCAAATGCTTATAATTCAAGGGTGCAAAGTGAAATTTATCCTATATTTTACCATTTTCAGATAATTTTACGTGGGAGATTATTTGGTATTTATATTTTTTTTCTCTAAAACATCTAATTGCTTATATATATATATATTTAATTTTCTAAATAAAACCTTTTATTTTTGTCATTTTGAGTTTCTTCATGTTTTTTTTTTCTTAAATATCTTCCGGTAGTTTAAACATCCTAAGATTACAAACATCTTTACAATCCTATTATTTGTTAGAATTTGAACTACCGGAAGACATTTAAGAAAAAAATGAAGAAATTCAAAATGACGAAAATAAAAGGTTTTATTTAGAAAAAAAAATCTAAGTAATTAAATGTTTTGAAGAAAAATATAAAAATATCAAAATTTCCCAAGTAAAATTAATGTTAAAAAATATAGTGAAAAATGGCTCAAACAATCCCTTATATTCATAGGCTTAGCAGGGGTATTTTCGTCATATTTTGGAAAAAATATAACATCAGGGGGGTTTTTGTATTTATGTGTAGTACAGGGGGTATATGATACAAAGTACATAGTACAGGGGTGTTTTTGTATTTAACCCTAATACAAAAGATGATATTTAGCCCTCTCTCCCAAAAATACAGAGTTAACATTCTTCAACCAGCCACCATTTCCGTAGCCCTCATACATAGCCACCACTAGCTCACGCGCCATTTCAGATCCACGTTTCAAAGTCTTAAAGACCCCAACAGCTTACTTTTATCCAACTCCTCATCTAATTGAAATGGGGAAATTGACTAGACACCCCTTATTTTTAAACTTATATAGGTCGAGATTCAATTTGTTAGATGAATATAGGTGTAGGTCCCTTGACTCAAAAAATTAATATAAATTAAATAATTTTACAAGTTATTAGACATAAATACCCTTAAATTATTAATTGTTTTATATGGAATTAGTTTTTTTACGTAAAGAAGTGAGAAAACAAATCTCACATATCACTATCTTTCTTCCATAAATTTCTCTCTCTCTCCTCCCTTCTCTCTTCTCTTCTCACGTATTTCTTTTTCTCTCTCTCCTTTCTCCTCTCTTATCTTCTCACGTATTTTTTCTTCTCTCCCTCCTTTCTCTTTTCACGATTTTTTTTTCTCTCTCTCTCTCCTTTCTCCTCTCTACTCTTTCACGTTCTCTCTCTCCCTCCTTATACTTTCTTTGATTTTTCCGATGGAATACATAGCAAAACAAAAGAGAGTTTCTTTACATTATGAGATTATATGTTGGTGAAAGAGTTAATAGCCGACAACAAACAACTCATTGCTTACAAAAAGTTAGCTCTTTACTTCTCCCTCTCTGTATTTATTTATAGTGATTTTATAATTTTTGTTTGTATTTTCTAATTGATTTTGCTCCAGCAAACAACAAAAAAAATTTGCAATGGCAAAATAAATTTGAAGCATATAACAGAAAACTGCAAATTGCAATCCATAACAGTTGATTTTTTGCAAACTGCAAATCGCAATTTTAGACATTGGAAGATTTTGTTGTTGTTTTTTTACATTTGTATTATGTTTATTATTTTTTATTAATGTTGTTATTGCGTTTGAATTTAGATGGTTTGGATCATATTTTCAGTTTGTTGTTCGCAATTAGATGAAATAGTTTGTTGTTTGCATTTGGTCGATTCATAAGTAGTCTACTGTTTGCACTTAAATAATGCAAATTATATTTTTCAGTTTGCTGTTTCAATTTGGTGAAATCATTGTGGAAGTTTTTTTGAGAGTCTGCGTTTTTCAGCAAATATTTTCTTTTACGACGTGATGTTGTTCTTTTATTTAAAATTGAGAGAAAGGTTTTTTGGGAAATTTGATTTGATAGAGAGATTTTTGGGGGATTTAATTGATAAAGATATTTTGGGGTGGTTTGATTTGGATTGATTAAGGGTATTTTTGCCATAATGAATACAATTGATTTATTAAAAAATAGGATTTTTGACTAGGATTTATTCACATAAAATTTAATATAGAGGGACCTATAGCAAATTGCCCCAATTGAAATTGCCATACATACAGTTGACCCATTTTTGTTTATTACAACGTACTCTCATCCAAATCCAATAAAGAAAAAAGAAACCCATCAAACCAATTCAATTCAACACACACTTGTCTTATTTTAACTCCCTGATCAACTCCTCCGATCCATCTTGCGCTTATTTCGGATCTTCCAATTATATCTTATGTTTTAAATTTTAATACATGATCATCATCTTGGAAAATGCAAGCTGACTTCTCTATTCACTAGAGCTTGTGTTCTTGGGTTAAACGCTTATCCTGTACTAATAGAGAGAGAGAGAGAGAGAGAGAGAGAGAGAGAGAGAGAGAGAGAATGGCTCATGCTGCCGTATATTCGCTTAAGTTGGCAATGATGGAGCTTGCGGACATGTCAGCATTCCAAAAATATTATTCCGACGACTCCGATATCGTTTGGCCGGATGCTGACTTGGATTCATTTCTCGAGGCAATCGAGCTCCTTCCTAGCTACAACTTAGTTGATGCTGCTTCCGAAACACGAGTAAAAGATGCAGCCCAACAACTCCAGGATCTGACCGAATCCCATGTATCCCATCTCTTATTACGACTTTCCGATCATCAATCTGAAAGCTACTCTTTAGATGATTATATCGGTTTCACCTTCTCCTTCTCCCAACAACTATCACAAGTCAAACAAGAACTCAGTTCGTTTCTCACAGCATTGAACTCCACTGAACAACAACAACTAAACAAGTTTTCTTCTGATTATAGCAGCCCTGGGAAACAACAAGATCTGGTGGGACTGGATGAGCAAATAAAAGTACTAAAAGAATGGATTCAGCATCCCTATTCCAGTCTCAAGGTCACAACAATTGCGGGCATGACCGGGATCGGTAAGACTACTCTCGTTAAACATGTTTATAGCGATCCAAATGTTGTAGATGGGTTCGAAACTCGTTTATTCGTGCACGTCGGCCCACGCTATAATAAATTGGAAGAAATTATGCTGCTTGTTCTCAATCAACTCGGCGTCGTCTTTCCCACCTCTGATGAACTACTTCACAAAAACAAAGACTATCTGAGAAATCAATTGTGGGAGGCTTTATCCGGTCAAAAGTATCTAATTGTGTTAGACGACGTGTGGACTGGTGCTCATGTCTGGAGTTCGATAGAGTTTAAGGGTTTCCCAAGAAACGAAAAAAGAAGCCGCATCATCATCACGTCTCAGATCCAAACCATAGATTCCTTTTCGCTTCGATACAAAATGATTACCCCATTGCCGTTGCTGAACGACGACGATAGTTGGAAACTACTTCACCAGACAGCATTTTCAAGTGGATACAAGTGTAGTTCGGAACTTGAGAAAATCGGAAAGAAGATCGCCAAAAACTGCCAAGGACTCCCGGCGGCAATTATACAGGTTGGAGAGAATATCCATCCTTCTAACACTATATTTAAGAATGCCATCAAAATTGATATTGAAATTGTACATGGAAAAAAGTTGTTTCAGGATATTATATTATAGGCATGAAAACTGTAAAGATCTCTTTCTTTGTGGATCATTCTTTTTATTATTATTATTATTATTTCAAGAGTTTCTTTTAGTCTAATCGAGTTAATCTCCTTTTTTCTTAAATTGATGAGATTTGGCAATTATTCAGGTCGGAGAGAATCTACGTGGAAAATTGGTCCAAGAATGGAAGACATTATCAGAAAATGAAGATCCACTCGTCATCACAAGAAATGACGATACACCCCTCTCAAAAGAACTGTATTTTAGTTATACGATGATGCCTCAATATCTAAAGGTATTCTTTCTCTATATGGGTGTTTTCCCAAAAGAATATGTGATTTCTCGATCCATGCTCATCAAATTATGGGTTTCTGAGGGCTTTTTCAATTTATTATCGGAAGACCATCCCGAAGATTACTTGGATAGACTTATTTGCCAAAATATTGTTTTGATACAAAAGAAGGCATCTATAAGTAATGAAACAACTAAGAACTGTAGTCTGCATTTCACATTTCGGAGTCTATGTGTTAATGAAGCAAAGAGTGAAAAGTTTTTCCACGTCATGAAAAAATACATCGATTGTATGCCAGAGAAGATGAGAGGCCAACACCGCCTGTGCATCCACAATAATGTTGTTCTTGCTTTCAGAGAAGTTCATGAGTGGATGGAATCAGTTCCAAATATACGATCTCTTCTTTGTTTCGGTCCAAAACAACAATATCCAATAATGTTGCCGTTGTGTTTTAGATTGCTCAAAATACTAGATGCACTTGGAGTCCGTTTCTACGAGTTCCCACATCAAGTGTTTTCACTAATTCAGTTAAGCTACCTTTCCATCACGTGTGGCGGAGAGCTCCCCAACTCCATATCGAGACTTTTGAACCTCGAAGTCTTGATTTTCAGTCGGCATCATAACATCAAATTGTCGAAAAATGGTCCAGCTTATCTACCTTTAGGGATATGGAAACTGCGTAAACTAAGGCAACTTTATTGCATGGGCTTTGACCTGCCAGCTCCTCCTCCTTTGGATGATTCTAATCCGGTTCTTGAAAATCTTGTTACACTTTCAGGTGTGAGTGTTTACAGTTGTACCATGAAAGTTCTTTCAAGGATTCCCATGCTAAAGAGAGTAGCCGTTAAGATCGAGTCGGCACACGATTCAGTCGAGACCTTCAGTTTTTTCAGTCGATTTACCTCGCTCTATGAAGAATTTGAGTCATTCAAATGCATCGTTGTAAATCCTAATCTCATGCCCCACATCGTTCATTGCATTCCGAATTTTCCTATGTACATTAAAAAGATAACTCTGAGTGGATGTGGATTTCCGTGGAAGAAAATTGAAGTGCTTTCAGGTTTGCAGGATCTTAAAGTGCTCAAACTGCGATGGTATGCTTTTTGTGGGCCCATTTGGAAAATCAGTGACGCACAATTTCCTCGTCTTAAGTTTCTGCTGCTGGAGGACTTGGATATAGAACAATGGGAATTCGAGGGTCAAGACATGCAGATGATGCAAAAGGTGATTTTTAGGCATTGCTACAAACTAAAAAGTTTCCCGGATAACTTGCAATATACCGATCTAGTAGAGGTGGATGATTGCAACTTATCTTTTATGAAGAAAATGCGTGCTTTGCGGTTCGCGGGAGGTGAAGCTAAAATCAGTTCGTCAATTACACCTCGGTGAAGTGATGTGTCAATTAACCTCAGTGCAACTTGTTCTCTCTTTCCTCTCCGTTTGTGGCTCTTTTTTTTTTTTTTTTAATTGGTTTAACTCTAGAGGTGGTATTGATTTTCTATATATCATTTTGGTAGGCTGAACAAGTTGTAATAGTAGTATGAATTTTGTTTTCCATGATTTTTATTTCTCTACATGTAAGCTAGGTACTCTTTTCCTTGTTTTAGGCCAACAAGGTTTTTAATGAGGCCGTCACCACATGTATCCTTTGTTTACGAAATAAAAATCATTTTTTTTGGCCAACAAAAAAGAAAAAAACAAAAACAAAAAAGGAAGAAACCATCAGCTGAATATATATCTGTGAAAATCAAAATAATTATCAATTGAATTGCATTATCGTCAATTCTAGACACGAAACAGGAAGCCATGTTAACCGCAATCAAAGATAATTCACATGGAAATGCGCAACGAAGAGATTTCGATTTCAGTTAAAAATAGCTGAATGAAAGAGATACAATAGTATCCAAGATTTCTGTAAATATCAAACAGTTGTGGGGATTGGATCATTGAATGATATTAAATAAAAAATATAAATAAATATAAAATAAAAATGTTTCTTAGAAATAAATATCAATGGTCATTCATTTTTTTTTCCCAAGACTTCCTTAGGTTGAATCTCCATCTCGTCACATTCGAATGCTTACCGGATTCAGCCCTGCAATATGATAGAATTCAAATCATTTTTCTGAGCCCGTAACCAACTGATCGAACACATAGTCTCCAACTTCCATCGGAATTATCGTACAAGATATCCGGTAAAATGAATCAGCACGGCATGTTTAAAGAGCAGACCTGAAATCTTTTCAATGCAATTGTAAGAACTTTTGGTGTGACATTATCAATGCATATTGATTGACTCGTCTGACATGGAAATATCAGGGAAACGGCATATTCCAAAAATGGGGAAACATTAAGAGTACAGGGATATTATTTATAAATATTCTATATAAACATATATAAGCTTTTATCTATATATAAATTATTTTTATACATTTGTATATAAACATATTCAATATAAATTTTACTATCAACTATTAATTTGTAATTGATCGTTAAATTTGAGAAAAAAAAATTGAAATTTTGCTATTCAAACATGTTTATAATTTTTTAGAAATTGCAAAGTGGCCCATAAGGTGTCCTGCGGCTGTCTTCGAGTTTCCGGCACAAAACGTTTCCACAACGCGGAAATATTAAGGAATTGAAGTTTCCGTGCTACATAGGTGAGTGGCCATCCGTTTTGAATCGTAAAGCTAAAATCCGTTCTTCAAGTACTGATTGTTTAGTTTCACGGCATTTTGCGCTTTCATCATGCAATGTTTTCCATAGATTTTAGATTTGCCAGTATGAAATCTTGTTTGCACCTTATCATGCATATAATATTGGGGCTTTAAGATATGCATCCTAGTGGGAAAACTTATTAGAGGATACACCCAAGCCTATAAAAACATTAGCATGACATCCTTTTGTAAAACAGTGCCTATAATACCCTTACGGTCACATTAACGCCGTTTGTTTTTAAATTTTGGAAAAATAAAATAAAATCCCACCAATCTCGCTATTAGTTATCTCTGAGATTTTATTTTCCCAAATCTCACATTAACCATATCATAATCCAACCCACTATCCCCCCAGTTCGCCCCCTCTTCGGCAAATTAGGGTTTTTTTTTTCCTTTCGTTCTCATCTGCAAATCGACGGCGAGCAACATCATAGAATCCAAAAAAAAAAAAAAAAACAAATTGTCAGTGCCATTAACGTCTACGGATGTCTACATCAAGAACCAGATTAAGTAAGTTTTGATTTTTGTTGATTTTGTTTTGAAATTTTTTTATGGGGAATTTACGAAGTCGAATGAACAGAGGAGATGCGTATGAAGCGGCAGCAGGACATAACTGCACTAGACCCTGGTACGATTCAAAGCATGTATATTTTTTTGTTTGTTGTTTTATAATTCTGCGGGTATCTATGGATTCCACCGAAGAAATCTACTTATTCGACCGATTGAAAATATGCGCGTAAATATTTTCGTGACAAAAAATTGCAATCCGTTGTTGGTTAATCGCAGTCTGTATTCTGCTATGTTTCATGACTTGTGAGTGTCGTCATATATTATGTTGAGGTTTTGATTTGTGTGATTGTAGATAGTTGGTGTAAAAAGCCTGTATATTTCTATGATTAACTGTAAAAACGCAGCTTGATTTTTATGGTAGTCTATGAAATGATATGTATTTCTATAGTATTCTATAAAAATAACAATTGAAGAAATGTCATTAAAGTTATGTGCAAGAGTGATTCCCTCATGTTGTACTGTCTTTTCTGATGTTTAATTAACATTTGCTATTATATGATGTCTATGTAATTGATAGGATGGCCAATCTTACTTATGCGTAAGTTTAATTTGTTGCTAATGAATCGTGTATTTGACTTCTATATACATTTGTAACTATAAATTGATGATGTATTTCTATGGGTGTCTATGATTGGGTACTGTGTTGTCTCTCCTAGTTTCTATGGCAGTATGTTGAGTTGATTTGGTACTACAGTAGTCTATGCGTGACAACACTATACATTTTGGTACAGTTATTTTGTTGTGATGTTATTTTTTTTTTATTATTATTATTTTTTTTTTTTTTGCAGATCTATGTTATAAACCTATGAAACAAATGTTATTATGTGATTCTCTGTTTTAATTGATAGCCTGACCTAAGTGGCATATTTAAAGATTATTGCTAATGAATTGCGTATGTTTAACTACATGTATAATAAATGTAGTACTGTGGTAAACTATGAATACTGTGATGTTCTATGGTTTTCTGTCAACTTCAATATTCCCAATTTCTTAATATAAAGATACTGACCCTATAATTATATGGGATAGGTACTTTTTAATCTTCACCCAAACATGTAATTTTGATCACAACTAAAATATGGTTTGTTATATTCGCAGGAGAAGCCATGAATGTTGCGCGAAAAACGAGAAATAGAGGTGTGTCGCAGAAATGAGAAAGGACATTATAGAACACCTTCTGAATCACAAAATCAATTAGCCATAGAGTAGTCTCATTTATTTTGTCTATTGTACGCAAACGAAAACATTTGTAGAAGTTAGTTTTTTCCGCTCTATTTTGTAGTTGTGTTGAAATATTCGAAACAAGCTGTTGTTTATGTACACAATATCTTATCTATATATGCCTTTTGGAATGTAGCTTTGTTGATTTTGTATACTTTTGTTTATTTGGGTATTGGAATACCATACGTTATTGTGCAAATGCAGGTATTCAAATGAGACAATGCCGAATACTGTAGTACTCACCATACTATAGTCTTCTTTGGCATACTATGGATTACTACATAAATGTTAGATGAGCTCATTAAATGACAGTGCACCAAAACAGACTGTATTGTATCGTTCTAATGTGTGGCTATTGATGCAATGCTGTGATGATTAAGATTTTAATAATAACTAAACAGTGCAAATAGATTATCTGTAAAAACCATAAACATGCATCATATGTTTCACAAAAAACAAAACAATTTACAAATGAGAAAGAACAGACAAACTTGAGGAAGAATAAATTGTGCAAGGTGTTGAGAAATAACTATTGAAAAAATAAATTTAAAAGGAAAACTAAGTTAGAACAAGTTAACACGTAAAAGTGAAACAAAACATACCCCGCCAAAAAAAGTTACAATACCGAGAATGAAACAGTTCTGCTGACCCATAAACCCATGAAATTCAGTTTGCTACATTTGTAGAGTTTTGTTCGTTCGGTGTTTGGAATAGTATGCGTAAGGTTGACTAACCAATTGAGGATAATTGTGTACAGATGGTATTGAATGTAAAAATATGGACGCATATAATATTGTAACATACTACAGTTTTCTTTGGTATACTATAGATCACTATACAAACTTTAGATATGTGGACTTAGTGATAAAGTGCACCAACACTGGCTGGGTTGCATTGTTTCTATCTTATGGTAATTGTTGCAATGCTGTCATTATTGTGATCCAAATATTAACCGTACAATGCAATGAGATTCTATGTAAAAATCATAAACATATATGATATTTTCCGGAAAATATTTTGTCTGAACACAAATGTACTGTATAGCAAACTTAATTATGGAATTGCTCAAACAGAAATCCTTAAAAGTAAAATTAAAACAGAAAAATAATTTAAATCAAATGAAATGACACAGTACGAAAACAGTGCGGACAAAAACATAAATCCATGAAAGAAAAAACAAACATTCGTCACAAAAAAAAATCCAATAATGAAATGACACAGGGCTGCCCAAAACATAAATTCATGAAAAGAGACAAAAGAAAATACTAAGTCCTTAGATCAATGCAAACTTGAAACATCTAAACAAAAACTCAAACACAAAAATACTGAATAGCCCTTGTGCATGTATTTTTGTTGTGGGTTCCAACCTGGTTGCAGCGGCTACACCTCATCCTCCTCGCTACGCTCTCACCCCTAGAAGTAATTCTTTTCGTCTTTGGTCTACCACGTTTCGGCTGGAACTCAGGTGGACCAGTGACAGCCAACGGCGGATCCGCAATAGGCCTAGCAAATGGAAAACCATATTGTGTATGTACAACTCATTCCATTTAGCCCTCACATAACCGACAAGCATGTCGGAATTCATATCATCAGACACATTCTTGATGCCAAAAAATTCACCAAACCTCATCACGATCTTAACAGTTGTCGACATTCTGAAAATAATGTGAAAATAAAAATCGAACATAAGTGAATCTGCAAATAAATATATTAATACAATAATTTACGTGAAATCTTTGTTTCACTGTACAGTTAAACATTCAAATTTATAAGTGGATCTTGTGCGGAAAAAAAAACAAAAAAAAAAAGGTAAAAAAAAAAAAAAAAAAAAAAACTGAACAGACATCAAACAACAACGCGCGAAGAACCACGGATATGCGATGAGGAAGAAATACCTTCTTGAGGACGAAGATCAAAAAAAGCTCGAATGACTACGCTCAAAGTTTAGCCGATTAGCACTGTGTATTATTATATATGGAATCTTCTTCAATTACGTGCATTATATATTAATGAGATTATATAAAGATACAGTTACTATCACGATAGAAAGTGATTGATACGTGATCCCTATTTACAGGGGACGTGATTTATTAAAGAGACATAACTCTTTATAATGCCACACAAACATCCTGTTAAAACTAAGGGTATTATTGGGATATTTATAAAAAAAAAAACTCTTATATCATATATTTTTTGAACTGAGGGATTTAGTTACGAAGAAAATATTGGGCCCGTATCCCACATCTAATAACGTTTCGTATGAGGGACCTCCAGCATATTAACCCTATAATATTTGTCACAGATTTTGATCTAGATTTCTAGATATGAATTTTGTTAGCAGCCTCTCATGTAATGGTCATTGCAATAACCATCTTCTGTTTTTCAATGACGGTGTCTTTCTATATGTTGTGGCGGTTTAATCATCACAATTTCAATAGGTTTTTGGTACTTCTTGATATATTTTGGGAACAGTTGCTTCTGATGATTTATTATACATGAAATTTTGATTTTTTAAGATGCTATTATTTTTAAAATAATCATGTGTACATGTTAGAATACTTGAGGTATTTAAATAAGTTGGTTTTGAAGGCACAAAAAAGGCATGAAATACTCGGGTAAACAAACTCGAGTTGAGTAAACAGGGCAACAAACGCCTTAATTCCCGAAAACGAGGTCGTTTGGAATTGTTTATAAGTCTCAAAAACAATTTACTTGTAATTAACTCCTCATCTAATTGAAGGGACGTTTCAATTTCGAACAACTCATCGATCCATCACGGGTAGGGGTGTTCATACCATACCATTGACCCATTTCTTTATTACAACTCTCATCCCACAAAATTAAACAAATGAAAATATAGGTATTAATTCAACACACACTTAGTCTTATTTTTTGTTGCTTACTTATTTAAATTACCTCAACTACTCCATCTTACGCTTATATCGGATCTTCCAATTATATCTTATGTTTTAAATTTTAATACATCATCATCTTGGAAAATGCAAGCTGACTTCTCTATTCACTAGAGCTTGTGTTCTTGGGTTAAACGCTTATCCTGTACTAATAGAGAGAGAGAGAGAGAGAGAGAGAGAGAGAGAGAGAGAGAGAGAGAGAATGGCTCATGCCGCCGTGTTTTTGCTTAACGGGGCAATCTTGGAGCTTATTGTTAAGTGTATATTTTTACACATTATCGTACCTTTTAATTGGAGCATTTGGTGTGTTTTAACGATAATTGGTGCTTAAAAAGTTGACTTATTGTATTTCAGGTACAAATTGAAGATTGAAAAGGTATGGGGTAAAAACTGCAATTTTGGAAAAAATATGGGTCAAAAGTAAAGAAATCAAAAATCTGAAGAAATATAGTATGGGACGGCAGTCCCAGTTTTACACTTAAAACTGGGACGGCCGTCTGAGAAGCAGAAGCAGCCTCTGGTTCTGGGACGGCCGTCCGAGTTTTAGTACAAAATTCGGAATAAGAAAAGGCGCAATAAAGGAATCCTAATTACACAAGGAAACTACATTCTCTAACTTTTCCACCCTATATAAGACCAAGCAAAGCACACAATTGGGGATCGATCTTTTTACACGCAAATTCAAGAGCAAAGAAGATCAACGAAGATTCAAGCATAGTTTTTCTTATTTAATTTATTTATTTTATTTTCTTTATCATAAGAATCACGAGTAGCTAAGTCTTTAATTTCTAGGATTTTATTTGGAACCCTATGTGGAATTTATGAACCATTTTCTATGATTTTATGCAAGTTTTAATTCCGCATTATTTCTTCTACATATTTTATTAAGTTCATGAAACTGACCAGTTTATATTTTTTCATGTCGGTGCTGGATTTAGGTCTAAGTTGGATTACGGGTCGGGTTTGTTCCATATAAGGATGAAAATACCAGAAAAGAAAACAGAAGGAATTGTTACATGCTTTTATGTAAGAATATTACTTATACATATGTATGTATATATTAAATTTTTTTATTATTATTAATGTGTATAATTAATGTATGGATATAATTGGCAGTTAACATCGGCACCGGATAATCAAGAACCAGGGAATCATTTTGAACTGGACTTTGAATTCTTGGGCACTAATGGAACTGTGCAAACCAATGTTTACGATTACGATGGAGGCCACAGAGAACAAAGTTTCAAACTTCCCTTCGACCCGTCGCAAGATTTTCACACTTACGGAATTCTTTGGAACCCTAGCCAAATTGTGTAAGCATGCACGTATATATATACATACAGGGGCGAGTCCACCCAAGGGCTAGGGTGGACTCAAGCCCCCCCTCACTTCCCAAATTTTTACTGTTATATATATATATATATATACTAGTAATGGTGCGCCGCGCAAGGCGCGGCGTTGGTGCCCATTTTTTCGTGGGTGCACGAACCAAAACCCAATATCAGATATGATTGCACTTATATAATACCAAAAAAGATCATACATAATATGTTGGCAGAATCAAGCCCGTAACTCAACAATATATTTGTTTGTCTACTAATTTTTCACATGCATCGGAATATTAAACTTACATTTGCTTGTACGATTACTACATTTTTCAATCAATCGAAGAATATGAGCCTTTGACGGATTACAGCATTTTTCTCATTTGAATAATATATCCTGCTGTTCCAAAAGTTCTGCCACCCTAATTACCTGTATATAGGCTCAAAAGAAAAAAATAGTTTAAAGTAGATGATCATAGATAAAATTCTATTACTATATGTGTAACTAAAAAATAAATTAAGACCTAAAAAAGAATTAACTCACCTCCCACGTCTGTTCTTATCCAATTCCTTAAATCAGAACACATGTAGCTCCCTTTTTTTTAGTCGCCTGAGAACCAATGATTTGTGCAGGTGCTTCCACTGTGTCAGAAGCTTTAAGCTCGTTGAACTGCCAAAAACGAAAAAATCATCAGATTATCTTGAAGCACATATTTAATAAGAGAATTGAGTACGAAAATGCAAATTGTATTTTACCAAATGTAAAATGATGGTGTAAGGATATACAGATATGCACAGCTATATTCCTAAAGAAGATTTACAAAGAAACATAACAACGACATACTTGGGTGTCCAAGCAGAAACTTTATAATCAATTGATGTGCATATATTTAGCTTCAATAACAACTCTATTATTACCTTACGTTCTTGTTCCCGGTCAACACTCTTGCCATCATGCGAGGAAGTACTCTTCGTAAAAAAAATCATAATCTCTTGTGCTATTATCAGCTAGCAACTGAGCTAATCTCTATTACGACAGAATTGAGTAAATTCGAAAAAACAAATTAACTACTTGTTTGAAGAAAGAAAAGGGGGGAGCAGCTTAAATAGATAAAACCATTTGAATGCAAGAGTTTTGTACTCTTAGGATTTGAAATCGGTTTCGTCTCTGTTCAACAGCCTCAAAGACATGCATATTGCCCTTCTAATATTTTTACTCAATATACCACAATATTAACCATAAAATGTAGTTAATTTTTATTTTTTCTCAAATGACTAAAGAGCTATATTTTCAATTTCCTTTATAATTCAAACTAAGAAACAGTAGAGACATACACATATTCATATCAAAACTTCAAAAGTTCCTCTCCAATCAAAATATCCAACATGCGTGGGAGAAAAAAAAATACTAAAATCTAAGTAGAAAAAATCCCCAGAACTGCTCTGCAAATTTCAATCCGAAAATTAAAAAAGAAATCTTTTAGTGCTGATAGAAGGGGGAAAATGGCTGAAATATGATTTTAAGAAAACGAAAAAAAACAGAGAAATTTTAGCCAACCTCGGTCGATCGAAGTCCGAAATATGGAACGAAGCCTAGCTCACTTAATTAGAACCCCCCCCATGCCTATATTTTTGTCGGAAACAACAAACTCGGAAAATCAAAAAAAATTATTCCCTAATTTTTGAAAGAGATATGAGGCACAAAACCTGTCGATTTCTGAGTATTTAAATCTTGATATTGGCGGAGGAGGAAATAAAGTAGGTAGACGCCGCCGGAACCTGCGCCACTATGCGTTTGGTTGGAAGGGGCAGCTCCGGCAAGCCTAGAAAAGCCGCCGGCGGCGGCGGCGGCGGAAGGGAACAGTTGTAGGCCGGATGTGGGACTGGTAATTAACAGAAAATCGGAAGACAGAGAACGGTGCAAAGAATTGTATGCGAAGAGAAGAAGTATGTGGTGGATGTAGGTAGAAGGAGGCGCAATTAAGAATTGTGGGCAGCGGAAGGTGGACGAAGAAGCAGAAGAAGAAAAGGAAAATTGAGAGTAAAAGAAAAGTGAAAATAAATCAATGAAGCACCTCTCGGAAGAAAGCGACGCCGTTCCGTCAATAAGATTGGAGGAGATGGTCAGAAACTGTAGGCGCCGACGAGAAATAAAAGAAAAGAAAAAAAGAGAAGCAGAGAGGTCGATCGTGCATTTTGCGAAAGAAAAGGAAAAAGAAAAGAAAGAAGGGCTGTGGTTGGTGGATTAATACCAAACGGCGTCGTTTTAGATTAAAACTGGCCAAAAATAAAGCGTGAAAAATAGGGGGGCGGGATTTGGGGGCCATGAAGATATATATATACTTAATATATATATATATACTATTTAATTTTTTAGTCAATTCAATTATATTATGGGTAAATTACAAACACCCCCCTGAGGTATGGTTAAATTACAAAAACACCCCTCTTGTTTGGATAATTACAACCAACCCCTCAACTCCTCAAATTTAGTGGAATCTTCGAGATTATATGGAATATTATCACTTTTGTACTCGTTTTATCCCATTCGAACTCTACATTTTGAACCAAGATGATCATAATATGTGATTTTTAGCTTGTATATATCAGTTTGTGGTGTATCGGAAACTGTATTTTTACACAAAACGAGTACAAACTAGAGCACATTTTACGGAACCTAGATGATTATGTTGAATTTGGCACCATAAGGGTGGAGGTGTAAGAAAAAATCATAGTTGAGGGGGTAGATGTAATTATCCAAACAAGAAGGGGATTTTTGTAATGTGACCATACCTCAGGGGGGTGTTTGTAATTTACCCTTATATTATTTAAGCCCACTTATTTTTAGTCCACTTATTCAAAGCCCCCCATGTATATTCTATTTATTTTTTTAGTCTATTTAATTAATCCTATATATATATCCTATTTTTCTTTTAGTCTGTTCAATTATATTTTATATATATATATACATATATATTCTATTTAATTTTTAGTCTATTTAATTATATTATTTAAGCCCACTTATTTTTAGACCACTTACTCAAAACCCTCCATCACCTCATGTATGACTTGCTCTCATCTTCTATTTCTCAAGTTCATTACGTTTCTTGAAAAAAAAAAAACTTTGTTCTCTCTCACAGTCACACTAATAGCGGTTAAATTGCCATCCACCGACGATCATTTTAGCATTTGACAACTTCTCTGTGTCAATTTGATAATCGACTTGATATTCATGTTTCTTAAATTTTCATAGCAATTTAGCTTTCGCGGTTTTGGTATTATCTTTTGAAAGTGAAGGAAAAAAAATTCATATCGAATTTTCATCTCAAATTTCTTTCGTAGCAAATTTTTTTTCGGGGGGCTGCCCCCGAACCCCCGTGTGTTTAAGCCCCCCCTCACCAAACTTTCTGGCCTCGCCACTGTATACATATATATTAATTCTTGTTCATTTGCAATATGATCATATATATATATATATATAATTGAGTTCACTGTATTTAATTGCTAAGTAGGGGTGTGCGCGGGCCATAAACCCGCGGGTTCTATCAAAACCCGCCCTCGTCCCGTCAAACAACGGTTCTTGATTTTGAAGAACCAAACTTATGGGTTTTTAACGGGTTTACGATAGGCGGGTCCATGGCGGGTTTGTAGTAGGACCCAACCTTTACGGGTCGAAACCCGTTATCGTCTAAACTATTTTTTTTATATATATAATTTATAAGTTTTACGGGAGAGTAATTAGAAACTAAAATGAATAACCTAAAATTTTAAATTGAAATCAAACATAAATAATGTAAGTGTCAAGAGTAAATAAAAATTAATATAAAACTAAAAATAACTAATTCATAACTTATTAGACAAAACTTAAATAAAATAAATATAGCCTTTTCAAACATAACCAACGTTATTCAACTCCATTCAACACCATTTTCTTCCTTTTTTTTTACTGCCGTGTGTTGACCGTTGTATATATATGCTTTTTTTTCCCTACATTTTCTTAGAAATTTTCATAATCTTTATAGCTATTACTTCCACAATTATAGTTTAGTTGATTTATGTATTTGATACGCTAGAGATACTTTATTTATTCATTAATATTATTAATTTATTATACTATATAATGTAAACAAAACGAACGTCGTTTTGTATGGCGGGGCGGGACGGGTTTCACGGGTATTAAAAAAAATTGAACCAAACCCACGGTTCTTCACCATTTTAGGACCCAATCCTATGGATGGATCTATCCGTCCGGTTCCAACGGGGCGGTTTTTCACGGGTTTGACGGGTGTAGCGGGTTGATGGGTCCGACTTGCTCACCCCTATTGCTAAGTAAACTCCATGCATTTTTTTTGCACATAAACATAACCCTTAAACAACGAGTTTTTAAAGGGCATTTTTTCTAAAAAAAAAATATGAATCGTAGGGGTTTTTTGCATCAAAATAATATGAGAACTTTTTCAGCAATTAGAGAATATACAGAGATGTTGAATGTAATAAATGATCTTTGGGGGGCATGACCCCCAACCGTTCCCCAAATAAAAAAAACATATTATTGTATGTTATCTAGTATTGTCACTAAAAATTTTGTGTATAATTGGCTTTCGTCGAAATTGTGTATGTACAGATTCTTTATCGACGGAATTCCGATAAGAGTGTTCAAGAACAACACTGCACAAGGAGTGGCGTATCTGTCGAAGGCAATGCACATTGAAGCAAGTATATAGAATGCAGATTGGGCCAGGCCAGTTGATTGGGCTCAAGCCCCATTTGTGGCCCACTATCGAGATTTCGATTTCTATGCTTGCCCTACTCAAAACGACGACGTTTCTATTTGTGGGAATGGGCACTATTTTTGGAATAGGCATCGATACTTGGAGCTAAACGACGAGCAAAAGCAACAAATGAAGAGTTACAGAAGCGCGTACATGACTTATGACTATTGTTCTAGTCCTTTTACTAGCAAACAAGAATGTTCACTCAATTGATCTTTGATATGTGTGATAAACTATCTATATATATATATTCGGCTAAATTTGTAATTTGTCGAATTATTTTGGAAAAATTATAAACATGAGGGAATTGAATTTCACTTTTTGACTTTTGTTAATTTGTTTTGATGTTATTCCTTTTCATGAATCTCCTTTAAAATTAATTATATATGCATCAAATAAATGAAGAAACATCAATTAACAATTAACTGTCATCGAATACGTGGAAGCCCAATCAATTTACAGTTTGTAGTCTTGAGTTCGAATACAAAATAAATTTTGAAAGTCAACTGTCATCGAAATTCCTTTTAAGACCCTCCCTATGCTTGTACATACGTCGATTTGAACATGATCCGACGGTTCAAAATCTCAGCAATGTGGCTCATCCAAAAAGATATATATAATATAAAAAGATGATCTGTAGCCTCAATGAATGACATGTCAGGATTTCAGTATGTCATGTTTCAGTGATCTGACGTCGTTTCGTCACTTAAAAATAAAATATAATACCAATGTCTAATTATATTAAAGTGGCTTAAAGTGTCAAAGGCCCCAACAGCTTAATTACTTCTATCTAATTGAATGGATGTTTCAATTTCCATACAGTTGACCCATTTTGTTTATGCTTACTTATTTTAATTACCTCAACTCCTCCATCTTACGCTTATATCGGATCTTCCAATATCTTATGTATTATATTTTAATATATCATCAACTTGGAAAATGCAAGCTGACTTCTCTATTCATACTAGAGCTTGTGTTCTTGGACTAAACGCTTATCCTGTAATAATCAAGAGAGAGAGAGACCAATCAAGAGAGAGAGAGAGAATGGCTCATGCTGCAGTATATTCGGTTAAGTCGGCAATGATGGAGCTTGAGAGCAATTCAGCATTCAAAAAACATTCTTCTGAAAGCATCTCTTTAGATGACTTTAACTCATTTCTCGAGGCAATCGAGCTCCTTCCTAGCCACAACTTAGTTGATGCGGCCGCTTCCGAAAGACGAGTCAAAGATGCAGCCCAACAACTCATAGATCTGATCGACTCCCATGTATCGGATCTCTTACTACTTTCCGATCATCAATCTGAAAGCATCTCTTCAGATGATTATATCGGTTTCACTTTCTCCTTCTCCCAACAACTATCAGAACTCAAACAAGAACTCAGTTCGTTTCTCACAGCTTTGAAGATCACTGAACAACAACAACAACAACAACAACAACAACAACAACAACAACGAAAGAAGTCTTCTTCTGATTATAACAGCAATGGGAAACAACAAGATCTGGTGGGACTGTATGGCGAAATAAAAGTACTAAAAGAATGGATTCAGCATCCCTATTCCAGTCTCTTGGTTACAACAATTGCGGGCATGACCGGGATCGGTAAGACTACTCTCGTTAAACATGTTTATAGCGATCCATGTGTTGTAGATGGGTTCGAAACTCGTGTATTCGTGCACATCGGCCCACGCTATAGTCAACTGGAAGAAATTATGCTGCTTGTTCTCAATCAACTCGGCGTCGTCTTTCCCACCTCTGATGAACTACTTCACGAAAACGTAGACTATCTGAGAAATCAATTGTCGGAGGCTTTATCTGGTCAAAAGTATCTAATTGTGTTAGACGACGTGTGGACTGATACTGATGTCTGGAATCGTATGCGGTTTAATAGTTTCCCAGAGTACGAAAAAGGAAGCCGCATCATCATCATATCTCAGATCCAAAGCTTAGATTACTCCATGCTTGAAAACCAATGGATTATCCCATTACCATTGTTGAACGACGACGATAGTTGGAAGCTACTTCACCAGACGGCATTTTCTAGTGGATACCAATGTAGCTCAGAACTTGAGAAAATCGGAAAGAAGATCGCCAGAAACTGCCAAGGACTCCCTGCGGCAATTATACAGGTTGGAGAGACAATCTATCCTTCTAACACTATATTTAAGAATGCCATCTTTTAGGATCAAAATTGATATTGAAATTGTACATGGATAAAAATTGTTTTATAAAACTATAGTATAGGCATGAAAACTGTAAACATCTCTTTATTTGTGTATCATTCTTTTTCTTTTTCTTTTTTTTTTTCTCTTTTTTTGATATTATTTCAAGAGTTTCTTTTAACCTAGTAGAGTTACTCGCTTTTTTTTTACATTGATGGAATTTGGCAATTATTCAGGTTGGAGAGAACCTACGTGGAAAATTGGTCCAAGAATGGAAGACATTATCAGAAAATGAAGATCCACTCGTCATCACAAGAAATGACGATACACCCCTCTCAAAGGCACTATATTTTAGTTACATGATGTTGCCTCAATATCTAAAGGTATTCTTTCTGTATATGGGTGTGTTCCCAAAAAAATATCTGATTTCTCGAACCATGCTCATCAAATTATGGGTTTCTGAGGGTTTTCTTAGTTTAAATCCATCTTCTGAAGAATTTGTCGGGATTTACTTAGATCTACTTATTTGCCGAAATGTTGTTTTGATAGAAAAGAAGGCATCTGTAAATATGAATACAACTAAGAACTGTAGTATGCATTTCACCTTTCGGAGTCTATGTGTTAATGAAGCTAAGAGTGAAAAGTTTTTCCATGTCCTTAGAAAATACACTGATTGTAAGCCAGAGAACATCAAAAGCCATCAGCGTTTGTGTGTCCACAATAACGTTGTCCTTGCTTTCAAAGAAGTTCATGAGTGGATGGAGTTTGTTCCAAATACACGATCTCTTCTTTGTTTCGGTCCAAAACAACAATATCCAATAGGGTTGCCCTTGTGTTTTAGATTGCTCAGGATACTAGATGCACTTGCAGTCCGCTTCTACGAGTTCCCACATCAAGTGTTTCCATTAGTTCAGTTAAGGTACCTTGCCATCACGTGTGACGGAGAGCTCCCCAACTCCATATCGAAACTTTTGAACCTCGAAGTCTTGATTTTCGGTCGGCATCTGAACATCAAATTGTCGAAAAATGGTCCGGCTTATCTACCTATAGAGATATGGAAACTGTTTAAACTGAGGCAACTTTATTGCATGGGCTTTGATCTGCCAACTCCTCCACCTTCGGATGGTTCTCATCCGGTTCTTGAAAATCTTGTTACACTTTCAGGTGTGAGTGTTCACAGTTGTACCAAGGAAGTTCTTTCAAGGATTCCCAATCTAAAGAGAGTAGCCGTTCAGATTGAGTCGGCACACGATTCAGTCGAAACCTTCAGTTTTTTCAGTCAATTTACGTCGCTCTATCAAGAATTTGAGTCATTCAAATGCGTTGTTGTAAATCCTAATCTCAGTTCCCAGATTGTTCATTGTGTTCCGAATTTTCCTGTGAACATTAAGAAGATAAGTCTGAGTGGATGTGGATTTCCGTGGAAGAAAATTGAAGTGCTTTCGGCATTGCCGAATCTTAAAGTGCTCAAACTGCGATGGTATGCCTTTTGCGGGCCCGTTTGGAAAATCAGTGGCGCAGAATTCCCCGCACTTGAGTTTTTGCTGCTGGAAGACTTGGATATAGAACAATGGGAATTCGAGGGTGGAGACATGCGTTATATGCATAGGGTTATCGTTAGGCATTGCTACAAACTAAAAAGTTTTCCGGATAACTTGATATTTACCGATCTAGTAGAGGTGGATGATTGCAACTTATCTTTTATGAAGAAAATCCGCCGGACGATGTTCGTGTCTGGTGAACCTAAAATCAGTTCGTCAATTACACCTCAGTTGAATTGATGTGTGATTAACCTCAATGTAGCTTGTTCTTTATTTCCTTTCGTTTGTGGTTCTTTTTTGTTTTGCTTTTTTGTTTTTGTTTTTTTTTTTTTTTTTTTTTTTTTTGTGAAACTGGTTTAACTATAGAGGTGGTATTGATTTTCAAGTTTTAATAGGAATATGAATTATCTTTTCCGTGATTTTTATTTCTCTTCGTGTAATCTTGGTACTCCCCCCACATGTATCCTTTGTTTATGAAATAAAAATCATTTTTTTTGGCCAACAAACAAGAAAAAGAAAATGGAAAAAATATCAACAGAGTATATATTTGTGAAAATCAAAATAATTATCAATTGAATTGCATTATCGTCAATTCTAGACACAAAACAGGAAGCCATGTTAGCGCAATCAAAGACAATTCACATGAAAATGTGCAACAAAGCCATTTCGATTTCAGTTAAAATAGCTGAAAGAAAGAGATACAAGAGTAGTATCCAAGATTTCTGTAAATATCGAAACCCCGGATCAAATTCCCAGCTCATCCAGCTGTGGGGATTGGATCATTGAATGATATTAAATAAAAATAAATATAAAAATATAAATGTTTCTTAGAAATAAATATGAATGGTCATTCAATTTTTATTCCCAAGACTTCCTTAGGTTGAATCTCCATCTGGACACATTCGAATGCTTATCGGATTCAGCCCTACAATTTGATAGAATTCAAATCATTTTTCTGAGCCTGTAACCAACTGATCAAACACAGTCTCCAACTTCCATCGAAATTGTCGTACAAGATTTGCAGCTAACCGGCCGGGCCCACACAAAGATTCCCGAATTTCTAATCCAACAAAGTTAGAAGGTGATTTGCTCTTCTTAACTAGAGCCTCTCACTGCATTTTGCTCAATGTAGTTTCCATTTGCATAGCCATTACAAATATCCGAATCTATAGATGCCTTTCCATTCCCATGCACAGTTTGAGGCTTCTCCTTCTTCATCAGTCCACCATTTTCACACGACGAACGATTCTTCGGGTCAATGCTTTCTGTGGCTACTTTACTGTCCACCTTATTACTACATTTCTTTCATGGCTGTTTTTCGAGAAAACCATGCGTAAAAAGTGGCTTAAACTTTGCATTTGATTTCTTAGCAGGGTTTTTAACATCAACAGAGGACGGTACAGATTCTCCATGCCCAACATTTTCAAGGATGGGTGTAGAATTAACAGAGTTAGCTTCAATATGTATCAATGTTAGTATCAGTATCAGTATCAGTATCAATATTAGTATCAGTATTTTTATTACTATTATTATTAGTATCAGTATCAATATTAATATCAGTATCATTATAAGTATTTGTATTAATATTAGTATTAGTATTAGTATTAGTATTAAATCCACTATGTTGTTACTTCCGGTGGAATCTTTTTGATTCCATAAATTATCCTTCTGAAAATGTCATTCTTGCCGCTTTAGAGGTAATTGTAAGCATAATAATTACTTAGTGGGTAAATTGTAATATACTTAAAAATGTAGTTATTTTAATTTTAAAACTATTATGTATTTCTTCATTTTATAACTCAGTAATATGCAAAAGAAAACTGTGTAATATCAGTAAGGTAAAGAAAACCCTCGGAAACATTAAGTGTCGAAAACCCTCCTTTTAATCGGTTCAAACAAGCACACTCGACCCTTTTTATTTTCATCCGTTGACTGCTTGCGAAAAGACGAAAAAAAACCTCCAAAAAGTAGAGTTTTAATTGAAAACCCCCCAATAGATTAATAATACCCTTTAAATCATAAATTTTCGAAAATTATATATTCACCCCAAAATAATTTTTGTTGGTACCAAAATGAAGTTTCAAAAATATTCAATTCAGTCCCAGACATTTTCAATAAAGCCCTCTCTCCCAAGAACGCACAGTAACATTCTTCAACCAGCCACCATTTCCGTAGCCCTCCTACATAGCCACCACCAGCTCACGCGCCATTTCAGATCCACGTTTCGAAGTCTTAAAGATCCCAACAGATTTCTTTTATCCAACTCCTCATCTAATTGAAGGGGCGTTTCATGAATTGCCCATACAGTTGACCCTTTTTGTTTATTACAACGTAACTCTCATCCAAATCCAATAAAGAAAAAAGAAACCCATCAAACCAATTCAATTCAACACACACTTGTCTTATTTTAATTTCCTCAACTACTCCATCTTGCGCTTATTTCGGATCTTCCAATTATATCTTATGTTTTAAATTTTAATACATCATCATCTTGGAAAATGCAAGTTGACTTCTCTATTCACTAGATAGAGCTTGTGTTCTTGGGCTAAAATTCTTATCCTGTACTAATCAAGAGAGAGAGAGAGAGAGAGAGAGAGAGAGAGAGAGAGAGAGAGAGAGAGAGAGAGAGAATGGCTCATGCTGCCGTATATTCGCTTAAGTGGGCAATGATGGAGCTTCTAGAAATGTCAGCATTCAAAAAATATTCTTCCGACTCGGATATCTATCGGCCGGATGCTGAATTTGATTCATTTCTCGAGGCAATCAAGCTCCTTCCAAGCCACAACTTAGTTGATGTGGCTGCTTCCGAAAGACGAGTAAAAGATGCAGCCCAACAACTTCAGGATCTGATCGAATCCCATGCATCCGATCTCTTATTACGACTTTCCGATCATCAATCTGAAAGCTACTCTTTCGATGATTATATCGGTTTCACTTTCTCCTTCTCCCAACAACTATCACAACTCAAACAAGAACTCAGTTCGTTTCTCACAGCATTGAACTCCACTGAACAACAACAACTAAACAAGTCTTCTTCTGATTATAGCAGCCCTGGGAAACAACAAGATCTGGTGGGACTGGATGAGCAAATAAAAGTACTAAAAGAATGGATTCAGCAGCCCGAATCCAGTCTCGTGGTTACAACAGTTATGGGCATGACCGGGATCGGTAAGACTACTCTCGTTAAACAAGTTTATAGCGATCCAAATGTTGTAGATGGGTTCCAAACTCGTTTATTCGTGCACATCGGCCCACGCTATAATAAATTGGAAGAAATTATGCTGCTTGTTCTCAATCAACTCGGCGTCGTCTTTCCCACCTCTGATGAACTACTTCACGAAAACTTTGACTATCTGAGAAATCAATTGTGGGAGGCTTTATCCGGACAAAAGTATCTAATTGTGTTAGACGACGTGTGGACTAGTACTCATGTCTGGTGTGCAATAGAGTTTAGGGGTTTCCCAAATAACGCAAAAGGAAACCGCATCATCATCACGTCTCAGATCCAATGCTTAGATCACATGTTGCTTCTATACAAAAGGATTACCCCATTGCCGTTGCTGAACGACGACGATAGTTGGAAACTACTTCACCAGACGGCATTTTCTAGTGGATACAAGTGTAGTTCGGAACTTGAGAAAATCGGAAAGAAGATCGCCAGAAACTGCCAAGGACTCCCTGCCGCAATTATACAGGTCGGAGAGAATATCTATCCTTCTGATACTATATTTAAGGATCAAAATTGATATTGAAATTGTACATGGACAAAAGTTGTTTTATAATACTATAGTATAGGCATGAAAACTGTAAACATCTCTTTCTTTGTGTATCATTCTTTTTTTTTATTATTATTTCAAGAGTTTCTTTTAGTCTAATAGAGTTAATCTCCTTTTATTCTTAAATCGATGAGATTTGGCAATTATTCAGGTTGGAGAGAATCTACGTGGAAAATTGGTTCAAGAATGGAAGACATTATCAGAAAATGAAGATCCACTCATCATCACAAGAAATGACGATACACCCCTCTCAAAAGCACTGTACTTTAGTTATACGATGTTGCCTCAATATCTAAAGGTATTCTTTCTCTATATGGGTGTTTTCCCAAAAGAATATGTGATTTCTCGATCCATGCTCATGAAATTATGGGTTTCTGAGGGCTTTCTCAGTTTATTACCGAAAGTACTTCACGGAGATTACTTGGATAAACTTATTTGCCAAAATATTGTTTTGATACAAAAGAAGGCATCTGTAAGTAATGAAACTACTAAGAGCTGTAGTCTGCATTTCACCTTTCGGAGTCTATGTGTTAATGAAGCAAAGAGTGAAAAGTTTTTCCACGTCGTGAAAAAGTACATCGATTGTATGCCAGAGAAGATGAGAAGCCAACGTCGCCTGTGCATTCACAATAATGTTGTTCTTGCTTTTAGAGAAGTTCGTGAGTGGATGGAATCAGTTCCAAATGTACGATCTTTTCTTTGTTTGGGTCCAAAACAACAATATCCAATAGTGTTGCCGTTGTGTTTTAGATTGCTCAAAATACTAGATGCACTTGGAGTCCGTTTCTACGAGTTCCCACATAAAGTGTTTTCACTAATTCAGTTAAGGTACCTTTCCATCACGTTTGACGGAGAGCTCCCCAACTCCATATCGAAACTTTCGAATCTCGAAGTCTTGATTTTCGGTCGGCATCACAACATCAAATTGTCGAAAAATGGTCCGGCTTATCTACCTATAGGGATGTGGAAACTGTGTAAACTAAGGCAACTTTATTGCAAGGGCTTTGATCTGCCAGCTCCTCCTTCTTCGGATGGTTCTCATCTGATTCTTGAAAATCTTGTTACACTTTCAGGTGTGAGTGTTCATAGTTGTACTAAGGAAGTTCTTTCAAAGATTCCCATGCTAAAGAGAGTAGCCGTTCAGATCGAGTCGGCACACGATTCAGTCGAGACCTTCAGTTTTTTCAGTCAATTTACCTCGCTCTATCAAGAATTTGAGTCATTCAAATGCATCGTTGTAAATCCTAATCTCAGGCCCCACATCGTTCATTGCATTCCGAATTTTCCTAGGCACATTAAGAAGATAACTCTGAGTGGATGTGGATTTTCGTGGAATAAAATTGAAGTGCTTTCAGCATTGCATAATCTTAAAGTGCTCAAACTGCGATGGTATGCTTTTTGTGGGCCCATTTGGAAAATCAGTGACGCACAATTTCCTAGTCTTCAGTTTCTGCTGCTGGAGGACTTGGATATAGAACAATGGGAATTTGAGGGTCGAGACATCCATATGATGCAAAAGGTGACTTTTAGGCATTGCTACAAACTAAAAAGTTTCCCGGATAACTTATTATTTACCAGTCTAGTAGAGGTGGATGATTGCAACTTATCTTTTATGAAGAAAATGCGTGCTTTGGAGTTCGCGACAGGTGAAGCTAAAATCAGTTCGTCAATTACACCTCGGTGAAGTGATGTGTCAATTAACCTCAGTGCAACTTGTTCTCTCTTTCCTCTCCGTTTGTGGTTTTTTTTCTTTTTCTTTTGGGCAGAAAACAACTTTTTTTTTTTTTTTTAATTGGTTTAACTCTAGAGGTGGTATTGATTTTCTGTATATCATTTTGGTAGGCTGAACAAGTTGTAATAGGAGTTTGAATTTTGTTTTCCTTGATTTTTATTTCTCTACATGTAAGCTAGGTACTCTTTTCCTTGTTTTAGGCCAACAAGGTTTTTAATGAGGCCGTCACCACATGTATCCTTTGTTTATGAAATAAAAATCATTTTTTTGGCCAACAAAAAGGAAAAAAACAAAAACAAAAAAGGAAGAAACCATCAGCTGAATATATATCTGTGAAAATCAAAATAATTATCAATTGAATTGCATTATCGTCAATTCTAGATACGAAACAGGACGCCATGTTAACCGCAATCAAAGATAATTCGCATGAAAATGCGCATCGAAGAAATTTCGATTTCAGTCAAAAATAGCTGAATTAAAGAGATACAATAGTATCCAAGATTTCTGTAAATATCAAACAGTTGTGGGGATTAGATCATTGAATGATATTAAATAAAAAATATAAATAAATATAAAATAAAAATGTTTCTTAGAAATAAATATCAATGGTCATTCATTTTTTTTTCCCAAGACTTCCTTAGGTTGAATCTCCATCTCGTCACATTCGAATGCTTACCGGATTCAGCCCTGCAATATGATAGAATTCAAATCATTTTTCTGAGCCCGTAACCAACTGATCGAACACATAGTCTCCAACTTCCATCGGAATTATCATACAAGATATCCGGTAAAATGAATCAGCACGGCATGTTTAAAGAGCAGACCTGAAATCTTTTCAATGCAATTGTAAGAACTTTTGGTGTGACATTATCAATGCATATTGATTGACTCGTCTGACACGGAAATATCAGGGAAACGGCATATTCCAAAAATGGGGAAACATGTAAATATTAAGAGTACAGCGGTATTATTTATAAATATTCTATATAAACATATATAAGCTTTTATCTATATATAAATTATTTTTATATATTTTTATACAAACATATTCAATATAAATTTTACTATCAACTATTAATTTGCAATTGATCATTAAATTTGAGAAATAAAAAAAAAAAAATTGAAATTTTGCTAATATTGAAACATGTTTCTAACTTTTTAGAAAGTGCAAAATGGCCCATAAGGTGTCCTGCGGGTGTCTTCGAGTTTCCGACACAAAACGTTTCCACGACGCGGAAACATTAAGAAGTTGAAGTTCCCGTGCTACATAGGTGAGTGGCCATCCGTTTTTAATCCTAAAGCTAAAATCCGTTCTTCAAGTATTGATTGTTTAGTTTTTGCTGAGCCCGGGAGTGATTGCCTCGTCTCTCATCCTATGTATTTTTCGTTTCATTTATGTCATTAATGTTATTTGTTGGTAATTTAGTTTCACGGCATTTCGCGTTTTCCATAGATTTAGATTTGCCAGTATGAAATTTTGTTTGCACCTTATCATGCATATAATATTTGTCACAGATTTTGATCTAGATTTTCTAGATATGAATTTTGTTTGCAGCTTCTGATCATGTAATGATCATTGCAATAACCATCTTCTGTTTTTCAATCACAGTGTCTTTCTATATGTTGTGGCGGTTTAATCATCACAATTTCAATAGGTTTTTGGTACTTCTTAAAATATTTTGGGAACAGTTGCTTTTGATGATTTATTATATATGAGATTTCGATTTTTTAAGATGCTATTATTTTTAAGCGACGCAAGAAAACCGTCGGGAAAGACTTAAAAACCGTCGGGAATAGTTTTCCCGACGGTTTTAAACCGTCAGGAGACCGTCGAGAAAAAAGGCGTCGTATAAAGTTTCATGTGTAAAAAAACCGTCGGGAATGTTTTTTCCGACACTTAAATAACCGTCGGGAATACTTGTACATTTTTTAGAACTCTTCTTTTTCTGCCAATTGTAATCCAATTTTTCCCTGAATCTTGTTGCCATCAATTGTTGAATATAAAAAATCGAAGACAACAAAAATTAACTTGCCAATACTAAATAAGTATTTACATCTTAAGATAACAAAATATATATTTCAATTTCCAAACATAAGCTGGTTTATCTGAATTTCCACAAAATATAGACAAATTTTAATAAAATTTACAATTGAAGGTTTATCTGAATTTGAACAAAAGACTCCAGCCACCTCAATAGCTCACATTTTAACAATCTTCTATCGCTGCCAAACACTTCGAACATTTCTGAAAAATAAAAAATCCAAATTTACAAATCCAAATTTCAACAAGGACTACTTAAAATCAAGTAATGAAAAATAAGTATTTCTGAAGAAAATTCAGGTAGCAAAAGTTTACCTTTTTTGCGATTTCCTTTTACACACGTCATTCGCACTTAATTTCCGAGTTTGAGTTTCTTGAACCTGAGTTTCTTGAACATGGGCTGGCATATGAGGCATGCTAGATGACTCAGAGACTGCATGAGCGCATTGTGTATGAGTTGATGGCATATGATGTATACTTGAAGACTCCGGGATTGATTTATGTGGTTGAGTGCCTCCTTCATCGTGCAAATTAGACGATGTAGGAATTCTACGATCCTGTAGGAATTTGATGTATGCCAAAATATTAATTACTACATACATTTGCAAAATACAATTTCCAAGTAAAATAATTACCCGTCTAGACGTGGAAGGAGCTGAAACTGCAGCAGATTCAGGAGCCAAAGAGTTTGTTCTTGTGAGAGATCGTATAACATCTTGCACTGTTTCTTCGATTATGCTACGCAAGCCAGATTCTATCTCTTCCTTTAATCCCTTCCGAATGGAATCCACAAGGATATAAACTTTTTCCTCAACAAGTTTCGTTTGATTTTTTAATGAACTCACTTGAGTAGGTGTTGGACCAAAGCCATATTTTCTCATCTGCCCTGGCTTTTCTGGACCCAAAAATTGAGCTAAAAGTTGATCTCTCATTTCTTTTGATTTCAAGCCCTCTGGATTTTTGGAAATCATTTGTCTAAGATTTTCCTGTAAAATGATGAAATTAGAACTGTATAACTGAAAGCCGTAAACATCGAATTGAAATAACATAATACATACGATGAATTTAGATGTCTTTCTATCAAGTGGTGTCTTGGCCAAACCAACATGTGTTGCCATCCAAAAGTCGTAATCAGTAGGATCTTTGCCATTTTCTATTTGCATCTGAAAAATGAAACAAAATAAAAGAGAGCTATATGTATTGCATCTGAGTAGCATAAGTCAAAGAAGTAATACTTACAACAAAACATATTTATCTATTACAAATTAAAAAAAGCTCGGTACCTCATTCCTAACAACTGCATAAATTTTTTTTCCAGTTCTATGTGGCACTTTTTGCTTTCCTCGGTTCAGAGAGTTTGTATCACTAAGGCACTGCATAGAAAATAATAAAATAGGTTAAATGTTGGATATTATTTTTTAAACGATAATATGAAATCATCAAACCTCTGCCCTTTTAGAACTCCAATGATGAACTAAAGTTGGCCACTGATCTTTTTCAACAATGTCGGGACAATTAGCTAATCGCTCAGCATCAGTCTCGTGTATAGAATAATAAGTTCTTTTAACCTCAGATTTCCAATTCTTCCACATATTGCCCAACTTTTTAAGAAACTGAGGTTTAAAATTGTCTTCGAGTGAGAAGTTTGCCTGTTATAAAAAATTAGAAGAACTGAGTTTGCCGATTAAACCAAGTACATAATCTAATGTATCTAATAATGAAATATGTTCACTATTTCATCACATACAGTACTATGTTACCTTATACTCCAACCACGTTATTTCCTTGTTGTACTTGTCAATTTTTCTCCAATCTCCAACTGTAAGAGGAAATCGGCTGCCACTTTTTGCCACACGACCCATCTGACTTGAAAGTTTTGCTGCATTTTTACCAATAGCTTGATTAAATTCATTAACTTGAACTTCAAATTTTTCATTGCCCCATGATTTGAGCATTTTTGTACGACCTCGCCCTTTTTTGTTGTTCTCTGACTCGTCCCTGGATTCAAAGTAAAAAAATATTGAGTTTAGTAGAAAGTTGATAGTGTAACTGAAAAGATGATAAATTTACCATCATATGAAGCATCATCTGCATTGTTCTCCGATTCCATAAATCCACCACCATTCGATGGAACATAAGAATTAGATGATGATGGTTGACCATGTGAATATACATGATGGAAATGCGAATCAGAATGAGAGGGTGGGAATTTTGCATTCCCTTGATGAAAATGTTGCTGAGAATGAGAGGGTGGGAATTCTATATTCCCTTGAGAAACAGCGTTTCGTATGCGTTTCTTGTGATTCATAATCTGCGAGAATAAAACATTGACACATATATTATGTAGTGATTTCACAATCAATCTCAAATAGTTTAATTGATATACTTTCGATTATGCTAATGTTTATTACTCGAACTTAAGACATAGGGACAACTTAATACCTGAATTTCTTAGCCGGCAAACTTGCACAAAACTTGCAAATGAGAGTCGAATAAACCTGTTGTTAAGAAAACGAAAATCAAAGTGTCATGATTTGTACCACTAATCTAATAATCCACAATATACTGTAGAATCAAGAAAATAGTTATACAAGTCGTATTTTGAGATATCTTGAACAGCTTAATATATTGACCACAAAATGTAATAGCTATTTACTACAATAATCTAACAACGCTTAGAGCCTAAATCCACTTATTCATAAATGCAAACAGGAGTCTCCCCATGATATACCCAATTAGTGTAGGTATCAAGAAATCCATACATTATCAAATGTTCGTAAACTATTCTTTTTTTCCTATTCATTAAATTTTGACAATTGATACACGGACACTTAATTTTATCCCCCGATCCCAGATTTGCGTATGCAAACTTAAGAAATGATTTGGCACCATTTACGTATTCGGGCTGCAATCGATTTCGGATTTTAATCCAACTTTTATCCATAGATAAAATTGTTTATCCCTTGGATTTTATATTATGTTTAGCAAGGCCAAAGAAAGACCTGCCACCCAAACTTTTCAATGTCACAACAATAATCTGAAATTGTAATTTGTTGTTTTACCAAAACCAAGAAAATATGGAACTCAAATCTGAAAATTATGCACTTCTAAAATTGATTATGAAATACACGCATAGATAGACACACATACATACACTAATCATTGTTGGATATTTCAGAGCTTGGATAACAGCACCGCTAATTACTCATCAAAAACCTTAGCATCAATGCATGTTCCAGCTGAGCCAGCGATTCTTATAGCTAGTTGATGCTTACATTGAAAATAGGAAGAAATTATTAATCAAATATTCTCATTTCTACCTCATTAAATTCGAGAATCGAATAATAGAATAATGCTGGATAAATAGAAGTAAACTCACACAAATCCCTCCCCCTCTGTAAAAAATGTTATTATGAGCACAATAATGTTCTGGACAGCAAATTATTAAGGACAAATATGAGCACAATAATATTTTGATAAATTAAAAAAAATTATGAACAAAATAACCATTTCATATGCCCTATTTTATCTTATCAATTTGTCAAACCTAATTTCAGCATTCAATTAATAATTCAATACCACCTCAATTTTTTTCCAAAATCTGGAGAAACAGACTAACCAAAGTTAAATAGCAGCGGGAGATGACGATTTCAACAACGGAGATGATGATTTCAGCAGCGGTGACGATGTAAGAATCGGTGACGGTGGCGGTGGCAATATCTAATTTAGGGCCACAGATCCAATTGCTGCAAATTTGCGGCCGTGGTACCGGGATGTGGCAACAGCAATCGGGGCAAAACCACGGTATTGTCACGCTGAGACGGTGGTGGTGGTGGTGGTGGTGGTGGCGGTGGTGATGGCGGTGGCGTCGGCACTTGCCGTGGCTCTGGAGGAATAGTGTCTCGATGGGTTTAAATTGAAATAAAAAATAGTTCATTGTTATTATTACTTTAGAAAAACCCTAACGTGGAGATTTAAATTGAGTTTAATTTGTAATAAAAATAGTTCAGTGGTGAATTAAATTAAGATTTTTTGTACGTCTTTGAAAGCGTGATTGACTTCACGTTTATAAAATTTGGAAAGCAACAATACAAAAAGACGAAGCCTTTGGTCTACAAAATTGAAGTGCAAATACAATATTTTATTAAGTTTTATATGACGGTAAAACGTTAGATGGGAGTGCTTAAAAAAACGTCGACAATACACCTTTATACGACGGTTTTATAGCGCCAGCAATATTTTGAAAAGCGTCATAAATACGTGTTTATACGACGGTTCTAAAACCGTCGGGTAAACAAAGGGTCGTATAAACCCCAAATTGTTGTAGTGTTACTATTAATCGGTAAATGACTTGAGCAAACAAATTAACGAGTTAATTGTGAAATAATATATACATATATAATAAATCAAAAATCTTAATTGTTTTTCCGCCCTAATTAAAGTTGTAATTAAACAATCAGCATCTCTTCATAGTTCATATAGTATAACAAATTTGAAGCATCTAATTATTCAGTAAAATTAATTAAACTAATCAATGGCTAATTAATGGCATAACTCAAGCTCATTAGCATCATCACTTCATGAACATAGTCAAAACATAGGAAAATATTTATTAATTATTTAAAGGAAAAATATTACAGCACCTAATTAATTGCCTATATATACAGCAACATAGAGAGAGCATTATTCATCAATTAAACTCAAGAAAATATTTAATTAATTACCTCCATAATAATGGATTTTCTCACCATTTTTCTTTTTATTTGTGTTTTTTTATTGCAAAAAAATGTAGCAGAAAACAGTTTTGATAAATACTATTCACCTCTATGGGGATCAAACCACTTATCAGTTGATCCTCAAGGAAATGAAGTCCAACTTCTGATGGATACATCCTCAGGTTTGTATATATATATTTATACATAGATACAATATTTATTTTTCATGCATATGCATATTTATATATATTCTATACTAAAAAAAAAACTCTTTTTTTTTTATTATTATTTTTGTTATTTTTGTTATTTGTTTTTTTGTAGGTGCTGGATTTAGGTCTAAGTTGGATTACGGGTCCGGTTTGTTCCGTATAAGGATGAAAATACCCGAAAAGAAAACAGAAGGAATTGTTACATGCTTTTATGTAAGAATATTACTTATACATATGTATGTAAATATTAATTTTTTTTTTTAAGTTTGATTATTAATGTGTATTATGTATGGTTAATTGGCAGTTAACATCGGCACCGGATAATCAAGAACCTGGGAATCATTTTGAACTTGACTTTGAATTCTTGGGCACTAATGGAACTGTGCAAACCAATGTTTACGATTACGACGGAGGCCACAGAGAACAAAGTTTCAAACTTCCCTTCGACCCGTCGCAAGATTTTCACACTTACGGAATCCTTTGGAACCCTAGCCAAATTGTGTAAGCATGCACGTATATATATACATATATATTAATTCTTGTTCATTTGCAATATGATCATATATATATAATTGAGCTTATTGAATTTAATTTGCTAATTAAGTAAACTCCATGCATTTTTTTCGCACATAACGTAACCCCTAAATAGTGAGTTTTTAGGGGGCATTTTGCCAAAAGAAAAAGAATCATAGGGGTTTTTCGCATCAAAATAATACGAGAACTTTTTCAGCAATTAGAGAATATACAACGATGTTGAATGCAATAAATGATCTTTGTGGGCCATGCCCCCCCAAAAAAACATATTATTCTATTTTTTTTAGTATTGTCACTAAGAAAATAGTGTATAATTGGCTTTCGTCGAAATTGTGTATGTACAGATTCTTTATCGACGGAATTCCGATAAGAGTGTTCAAGAACAACAGTGCACAAGGAGTGGCGTATCCGTCAAAGGCAATGCATATTGAAGCAAGTATATGGAATGCAGATTGGGCCGGGCCAGTTGATTGGGCCCAAGCCCCATTTGTGGCCCATTATCAAGATTTCGATTTCTATGCTTGCCCTACTCAAAACGACGACGTTTCTATTTGTGGGAATGGGCACTATTTTTGGAATAGGCGTCGACACTTGGAGCTAAACGACGAGCAAAAGCAACAAATGAAGAGTTACAGAAGCGCGTACATGACTTATGACTATTGTTCTAGTCCTTCTACTAGCAAACAAGAATGTTCACTTAATTGATCTTTGATATATGTGGTAAACTATCTATATATACACAATATCTATATATATTCGACCAAATTTGTAATTTGTCGAATTATTGGAAAAATTATAAACATGAGGGAATTGAATTTCACTTTTTGTTTATTTTGACTGTTTTTTTCCTTTTCATGAATCTCCTTTAATTTTAATTATATATGCATCAAATAACGAAGAAACGTCAATTCACAGTCAACTGTCATCGAATACGTGGAAGCCCAATCAATTTACAGCTTGTAGTCTGAGTTTGAATACAAAATAAATTTGGAAAGTCAACTGTCATCGAAATTCCGTTTAAGACCCTCCATTTGCTTGTACGTCGATTTGAACATGATCCAACGGTTCGAATTCTCAGCAACGGGCCGATCCAAAAATCTATATATAATATAAAGGGTTAAATACAAAAACACCCCTGTACTATGAACTTTGTATCATATACTCCCATGTACTACACATAAATACAAAAACCCCTCTCACATTACGTTTTTCTCAAAATATGACAAAAAATACCCCTACTCAAGCAAAATATATATATATATATATATATATATATATATATATATATATATATATATATATATATATATATATATATATAGTTTGAGTTATTTTCCATTATATATTTTACCATTTTCAGTTAATTTTACGTGGGAGATTATTTGGTATTTATATTTTTTTCTCTAAAACATCTAATTGCTTATATATTTTTTTTAATTTTCTAAATAAAACCTTTTATTTTTGTCATTTTGAGTTTCTTCATGTTTTTTTTTCTTAAATATCTTCCGGTAGTTTAAACATCCTAAGATTACAAACATCATTTACAATCCTATTATTTTTTAGAATTTGAACTACCGGAAGACATTTAAGAAAAAAATGAAGAAATTCAAAATGACGAAAATAAAAGGTTTTATTTAGAAAAAAAAACTAAGTAATTAAATGTTTTGAAGAAAAATATAAAAATATCAAAATTTCCCAAGTAAAATTAATGTTAAAAAATATAGTGAAAAATGGCTCAAACAAATCCTTATATTCATAGGCCTAGCAGGGGTATTTTCGTCATATTTTAGAACTCCTCAAATTCTTAAAGACCCCACCAGATTACTTTTATCCAACTCCTCATGTAATTGAAATTGCCATACATACATACAGTTGACCCATTTTTGTTTATTACAACGTACTCTCATCCAAATCCAATAAAGAAAAAAGAAACCCATCAAACCAATTCAATTCAATTCAACACAACACACACTTGTCTTATTATTTTAACTCCCTCAACTCCTCCGATCCATCTTGCGCTTATTTCGGATCTTCCAATTATATCTTATGTTTTAAATTTTAATACATGATCATCATCTTGGAAAATGCAAGTTGACTTCTCTATACACTAGATATATAGAGCTTGTGTTCTTGGCCAGCCTAAACGCTTATCCTATACTAATCAAGAGAGAGAGAGAGAGAGAGAGAGAGAGAGAGAGAGAGAGAGAGAGAATGGCTCATGCTGCCGTATATTCGCTTAAGTGGGCAATGATGGAGCTTGCGGACATGTCAGCATTCCAAAAATATTATTCCGACGACGTCGATATCGTTTGGCCGGATGCTGACTTGGATTCATTTCTCGAGGCAACCAAGCTCCTTCCTAGCTACAACTTAGTTGATGATGCTGCTTCCGAAAGGCGAGTAAAAGATGCAGCCCAACAACTCCAGGATCTGATCGAATCCCATGTATCCGATCTCTTATTACGACTTTCCGATCATCAATCTGAAAGCTACTCTTTCGATGATTATACCGGTTTCACTTTCTCCTTCTCCCAACAACTATCACAACTCAAACAAGAACTCAGTTCGTTTCTCACAGCATTGAACTCCACTGAACAACAACAACTAAACAAGTCTTCTTCTGATTATAGCAGCCTTGGGAAACAACAAGATCTGGTGGGACTGGATGAGCAAATAAAAGTACTAAAAGAATGGATTCAGCAGCCCGAATCCAGTCTCAGGGTCAAAACAGTTGCGGGCATGACCGGGATCGGTAAGACTACTCTCGTTAAACATGTTTATAGCGATCCAAATGTTGTAGATGGGTTCCAAACTCGTTTATTCGTGCACGTCGGCCCACGCTACAATAAATTGGAAGAAATTATGCTGCTTGTTCTCAATCAACTCGGCGTCGTCTTTCCCACCTCTGATGAACTACTTCACAAAAACAAAGACTATCTGAGAAATCAATTGTGGGAGGCTTTATCCGGTCAAAAGTATCTAATTGTGTTAGACGACCTGTGGACTAATACTAAAGTCTGGCATTCGATAGAGTTTAGGGGTTTCCCAAGAAACGAAAAAGGAAGCCGCATCATCATCACGTCTCAGATCCAAACCATAGATCACTTTTGGTTTCTATCCAAAAGGATTACCCCATTGCCGTTGTTGAACGACGACGATAGTTGGAAACTACTTCACCATACGGCATTTTCTAGTGGATACAAGTGTAGTTCGGAACTTGTGAAAATCGGAAAGAAGATCGCCAGAAACTGCCAAGGACTCCCTGCGGCAATTATACAGGTTGGAGAGAATATCTATCCTTCTGATACTATATTTGAGGATCAAAATTGATATTGAAATTGTACATGGACAAAAGTTGTTTTATAATACTATAGTATAGGCATGAAAACTGTAAACATCTCTTTCTTTGTGTATCATTCTTTTTTTTTATTATTGTTTCAAGAGTTTCTTTTAGTCTAATAGAGTTAAACTCCTTTTTTTCTTAAATCGATGAGATTTGGCAATTATTCAGGTTGGAGAGAATCTACGTGGAAAATTGGTTCAAGAATGGAAGACATTATCAGAAAATGAAGATCCACTCATCATCACAAGAAATGACGATACACCCCTCTCAAAAGCACTGTATTTTAGTTATATGATGTTGCCTCAATATCTAAAGGTATTCTTTCTCTATATGGGTGTTTTCCCAAAAGAATATGTGATTTCTCGATCCATGCTCATCAAATTATGGGTTTCTGAGGGCTTTTTCAATTTATTATCGGAAGACCTTCCCGGAGATTACTTGGATAAACTTATTTGCCAAAATATTGTTTTGATACAAAAGAAGGCATCTGTAAGTAATGAAACAACTAAGAACTGCAGTCTGCATTTCACATTTCGGAGTCTATGTGTTAATGAAGCAAAGAGTGAAAAAATTTTCCACGTCGTGAAAAAGTACATCGATTGTATGCCAGAGAAGATGAGAAGCCAACACCGCCTGTGCATCCACAATAATGTTGTTCTTGCTTTTAGAGAAGTTCATGAGTGGATGGAATCAGTTCCAAATATACGATCTCTTCTTTGTTTCGGTCCAAAACAACAATATCCAATAGTGTTGCCGTTGTGTTTTAGATTGCTCAAAATACTAGATGCACTTGGAGTCCGTTTCTACGAGTTCCCACATCAAGTGTTTTCACTAATTCAGTTAAGGTATCTTTCCATCACGTTTGATGGAGAGCTCCCCAACTCCATATCGAAACTTTCGAACCTCGAAGTCTTGATTTTCGGTCGGCATCACAACATCAAATCGTCGAAAAATGGTCCGGCTTATCTACCTATAGGGATATGGAAACTGCGTAAACTGAGGCAACTTTATTGCAAAGGCTTTGATCTGCCAGCTCCTCCTTCTTCGGATGGTTCTCATCCGGTTCTTGAAAATCTTGTTACACTTTCAGGTGTGAGTGTTCACAGTTGTACCATGAAAGTTCTTTCAAGGATTCCCATGCTAAAGAGAGTAGCTGTTCAGATCGAGTCGGCACACGATTCACTGGAGACCTTCAGTTTTTTCAGTCAATTTACCTCGCTCTATCAAAAATTTGAGTCATTCAAATGCATCGTTGTAAATCCTAATCTCGGGCCCCACATCGTTCATTGCATTCCGAATTTTCCTGTGAACATTAAGAAGATAACTCTGAGTGGATGTGGATTTCCGTGGAAGAAAATTGAAGTGCTTTCAGCATTGCAGAATCTTAAAGTGCTCAAACTGCGATGGTATGCTTTTTGTGGGCCCATTTGGAAAATCAGTGGCGCACAATTCCCTAGTCTTAAGTTTCTGCTGCTGGAGGACTTGGATATAGAACAATTGGAATTCGAGGATCGAGGCATGCGTAGTATGCAAAAGGTGATTTTTAGGCATTGCTACAAACTAAAAAGTTTACCGGAAAACTTGAAATTTATCAGTCTAGTAGAGGTGGATGATTGCAACTTGTCTTTTATGAATAAAATGCGTAGATGGCGATCCATGCTTGGTTTTGAAGCTAAAATCAGTTCGTCAATTACACCTCGGTGAAGTGATGTGTCAATTAACCTCGTGCAACTTGTTCTCTCTTTCCTCTCCGTTTGTGGCTTTTTTTTTTTTTTTTAACTCTAGAGGTGGTATTGATTTTCTATATATCATTTGGTAGGCTGAACAAGTTGTAATAGGAGTTTGAATTTTGTTTTCCGTGATTTTTATTTCTCTACATATAACCTAGGTACTCTTTTCCTTGTTTTAGGCCAACAAGGTTTTTAATGAGGCCGTCACCACATGTATCCTTTGTTTATGAAATAAAAATCATTTTTTTGGCCAACAAAAAGGTAAAAAACAAAAACAAAAAAGGAAGAAACCATCAGCTGAATATATATCTGTGAAAATCAAAATAATTATCAATTGAATTGCATTATCGTTAATTCTAGACACGAAACAGGAAGCCATGTTAACCGCAATCAAAGATAATTCACATGAAAATGTGCAACAAGGCAATTTCGATTTCAGTTAAAAATAGCTGAAAGAAAGAGATACAAGAGTGTATCCAAGATTTCTGTAAATATCGAAACCCCGGATCAAATTCCCAGCGCATCCAGTTGTGGGGATGGGATCATTGAATGATATTAAATAAAAATAAAAATAAAAATAAAAATGTTTCTTAGAAATAATTATCAATGGTCATTCAATTTTTTTCCCAAGACTTCCGAAGGTTGAATCTCCATCTGGACACATTCGAATGCTTATCGGATTCAGCCCTACAATATGATAGAATTCAAATCATTTTTCTGAGCCTGTAACCAACTGATCGAACACATAGTCTCCAACTTCCATCGGAATTTACCATACAAGATTTGCAGCTAACGGGCCGGGCCCACGTGAAGGTTCCCGAATTTCTAATCCAACAAAGTTAGAAGGTGTTTTGCTCTTCTTAACTAGAGCCTCTCACTGCATTTTGCTCAATGTAGTTTCCATTTGCATAGCCATTACAAATATCCGATTCTATAGATGCCTTTCCATTCCCATGCACAGTTTGAGGCTTCTCCTTCATCAGTCCACCATTTTCACACGACGAACGATTCTTCGGGTCAATGCTTTCTGTGGCTAGTTTACTGTCCAGCTTATTACTACATTTCTTTCGTGGCTGTTTTTCGAGAAAACCAGGCGCAAAAAGTGGCTTAAACTTTGCATTTGAATTCTTACCAGAGTTTTTAACATTAACAGAGGACGGTACAGATTCTCCATGCCCAACATTTTCGGGGATGGGTGTAGATTTAGCAGTGTGAGCTTCATCTCTGACCTCATCAGTGGTAATAGCCATGGATGAAACATCACAAGCATCAGAAGATTCTTCATGCAACTCTGTAATGGAGGAAGGTGATTGAGAAACGGGAGCATCAACTTCTGTAGAATCTGTATCGAACAAGGTAGTAGTGGTAGCTCTTTGCTGAGTGTCGTGTTTTGTATCAAAAGCAACTTCCTTTGGTACATTGGGCAATTCATCGACTAACTCTGTAATGGAGGAGAGTGATTGGGAAGTGGGAGCATCAACTTCTGTAAAATCTGTATCGGTCGCTTTTTGCTGAGTATCGTGATTTATATGAGAAGCAACTTCTTCTTTTGGTGCATTGGGCAATTCTTCGACTAACTCTGTAATGGAGGAGGGTGATTCGGAAGTGGGAGCATCAACTTCTGTAAAATCTGTATCGGTAGCTTTTTGCTGAGTATCGTGTTTTATATGAGAAGCAGCTTCTTCTTTTGGTGCATTGGGCAATTCGTCGCTGTTGTGAAGTTCAGCATCCTTGACAATGGGCAAACTCAGATCGGATAATACGATTTTATTATCCAAGATTGCATCTTCTGGAGAATTAGCAGATAAGGACTGCCCAGAATCATCAACTGCAAGTTGTTTGAGGGAAGAATCTACTTCAGTTATTTTCACGTTTTCACTTTCTTCTTTCTTTAACAACTCAGTGGGAAGTAAGCAAGATGGGCGAGCATAAATCCTGTCAAAACCAGTCAATAGAAAAAAATAAAAGCCATTTACATACAAACTAACATTATGAGACAAGCCAGTTGCTCCCGAAAGCACCCAAAGGAATTTGAAAAGATGTATAGATACTTGTTTTGAAATTTACAAGGTCAGTATTACATTTATGACACTATATTAAATCCAAATTTACTTAAAACCAAGATGAAAACAATTAGATATTAATTCAATAGGAACTCTCTTAACAACATCTAGCTTATATTTTTCTCCAAATTTGTACTTGTACTTTTCCACATAGACTGTTACGTAACAACTTCCAAAGCACTTAACACTCGCAAACTATTTATTGGGCAATTATGTTTAAGACTTTGGATCAAAAAAATTATGTTTGACTGGGGAATAATAGAACTTACCTGCTATACAATAACATATAAGCTCCCTGCGAAAGCACTTCATCCAAATCAACATTAGCAACCTAAGGAGGGAGTTTGTGACAAATGTTAGTGCATGCCTGATTTGTTTGCTTTCTAATAGTATGAGTAGAATACCACCAAACTTACTACAACAACATATAGTTGTATGCATACTAAAGCTTTATAACAGAAAAACTAGCCTCAGCAGCTGTATACTACTTAACAGATCAACCAAAAATAGCAAAACCATATTTTTATCCTCCAATGTTTCAAGAAACAGGTTTCATCTAGGATTTTTGTAAGTAAATATCAGTAAAATGCCATACGACAGAAATCTGCAAGCTTCTCAAGTACCACATTCACTAGTATGGGTGGGTTATTTCGTGTTTCCCTTTCTCATAGATCACTAATTATACATTAAACATTAAACCAGCAAACAAGACGAGAAAGCATGAGACATGGTTTCTATTGATTGCAATTCCAAAGACCAGCATGCACCGTGCAAATGTTTGATGTCCTAAAATCCCGTATATTGGAACTTAGGTACATGCAACTATGCAATCCAAGAGAGGGGGCAAGTATTATTACCTTAGAGTCATCAATTCTGTACCAGCTTCCACGGAAGTCCTTCACATAGCAGATGTAGTGGCCAAAAAAGGATGCATTTAGCATGTCCACATGTACAATAACAGCATATAGCTTGTAAACATCATTTCCATCTTCTAATTCACTCATGTATGGGCTGAGATTAAGCGTCTCTGGGAAATTCACCCTTTTATTAAGTTTCCCAAATCTTCCACTCTGCAAGAAGAGAGTGTAATTTCTTCATCAGAAACTAAAGGAAACAATTAAATGGAATCCCTTGTCTGAAAGCTAAAATCCATTACAAACAAGTACTGAAGTCAGGGAAGGGAAAAGGAAAGATGAGACGGGGTGGGGGTGGGGGTGGGGGGGAAGAGAAAGCGAGAGGTTGACTCTTTAATTTATGAAAAAGCACCAATGGAAACTTCTCTACATATAATAATAAGCTTGTTACCATTCATTCAAACATGGTCTGCATTGGCTTAGCCAAAACACTGATATCATTAAACACTTTTGAACCTTTTTGCAACAAAAAAAAAAATAGAAGTTGAAGAAATACAAAGGACTGTTGACACATTGTATATTGTATTGACTGAATCGTCTGCCTCTGCATACTATAGATATCTGGTAAAATGAATCAGCACGGCATATTTAAAGAGCTGACCTGAAATCTTTTCAATGCAATTGTAAGAATGTTTGGTGCCCGCTGAATCGTAAGGCGTTTCCATGCCATGACATAAGCATTGCAACTGCAACAATTCATTACAATTTAGTCAAATATGCTTAGCCAATATATAATATCAAAAAGTGCACGTTAATTTTGCATCGAGGAACAGCAATCCAAAATATAAGAACAATGGTAGGCATCAAATGAAATTGCAAGTCAAAGGAATCATGTGCCAGCTGTAGCAATTAAAAAGGCCAAGAAAAAAGTTGTGTATTAAGTTGAGTGAGCCACCCAACATATTATGGAGAAGAATTAACATAACACAACTAGACATTAAGCTATCTACCAAAGAAAAAACCATCCATGAGATGGTAAAAACAATTCAGCTGGCAACTTGAGGTTCAGGTAGTTCTGGATGTGTATTGGGGTGTTGTGAGGATATATTTGGTACTTTGTAAAATGTATTGGGTAATGTGTAGAATTGTGTTTTTTGAGGGAACATGGTATTAAATGTTTGATTATGTATTTGAGAGATGGAAATATTTTTGGGGGACGAATACCAAAAATTGCCTCAGATTCCAGATCTATATTACTGGCAGAATATGGCCAAAGAACAAGTAGCATAATGAATGATGCTGCAAATCAAACACTTACCCATCACATTTATACATATTATCCCCATGAAGCCACTCTTTGGCAGTGAATTGATCCAAACACTCCTCCAAAGATCCAGCATCCCCATGAATTTCAACAGTTAAATCCATCAAATTCTCAAACTGGTTTGAAACATTATCACATTCTGCACATATAACCTGGAACAGGAAAATAATAAACAACCAAGAGAGAGAGAGAGAGACTACAAGTATATAAAAATAGAAAAGAAAAAAAAAAGAATATCATATTTTGGTAAGTTTAAATGCAAATTGATGCATTGATGTGGTTTATATAGCAGAGCGGCAATTCGGCAGATAAGAGTTAATGTCGAATCCTAATTTTATATTTTCATTAGCAAAAATAAAATTTTCCCCAAAACAACTTGCAATATTAATATTCACGTCAGATGATTGATCGTCATGTTTGGAATTCCAAAAAAAATGTCGTGGCAGGATCAAATCACTTGGTCGGCTTTCACAACATTCTTCTATATATATCAATTTGATATATTTAATCATCCCAGTAAAAGACTTTCCTGAATCACTTATATCTATGGGGAGGCATATAATTTAAAAATAAAAATAAAAATATTTAAAATAAAAAAAACCAAAATCGAAAATAAAAGATCAGGCTTGATCAATGCAGGCTACCTGAGATCGAAGCCGACCTCCAAATATATGTTGAATAAGAGTTGTCTCTTGATAGCTAGGGTGAACAGCCTTTTCTCCACCAAATTCGTCAAGGCACACAGACTGCATCGTGTCAATGGCAAACCTGCAAACAATCAATGTTACTTAAAATAGAATTGATTATACACCAAAAAAAGATAAAGCTATTGCTCAAATATAAAATGGCGCAAAACAAGTAATAAACACCTCATAAACTCGTGTGAATCCTCCTGTTTCCCATAGCCAAGATTACCGCCTATGTTCGGCAATCTTGAGAGAATGTTCATAGGAGAAAATGGATGAAGGCTCCGGCTAGCCCTTTCGACATGTATTTGAAATTCACACAGAAAGCACCAATCGTCCTTTTGACCTGGAGAACAAAGAGGAAAAGAATATTCACCACAATAAGTACAAAAGAGGAAACGATGAATAGATGTATTTGAATAGAATATAGAAACGGATACACAGTTTTAATCAAGTCAATTACATTCACTCCTATGGCCTTTCTCCAACACGTAGGCAACAAGTGGCCGGGTATATGCAAGACATTGAAGAACCACATTAGCAAAGCAACTGCATTGAAGTAAGACGGGAAAAAACAAGTTGGTTATTGACAATGCAGGTGATAGAGAAATAAATTGCAAAATGAAAATCATCACTTACCTGTTTCCACAATTTAAAAGTCCACAAGGAGGATAACCTGGCTTGTCCCAATTGAAAAATTCTATGAATTCCTCATACGGGAAAAGTATCTGAACAATAAAAATGCAATGAAGTTCTGGTCAATGCATGTATATGCTTATGTATGGTAACTGGTAAGCAATTTAAAAGTTGGAGGAGATTGGTGAAATACTTTATTTGACTGTTTGATAATCTTTGAGCTTCCACCCATGGCAACTACCGAACCTTTCTTTCCCCTCAAAGCGAATGTTTGTTTTGAACGGAGCAAATCCTTGCATTTTGTCTTGTGCCCAGAATCCCAGTGAGATTTTTGACAACCTCCAGAGCTAGAATTTCAGATGCAGAGGATATGTTAGCCAGAAAGTAGAATCAGTATTAAAGAATTATAAATGCATTCTGCTTACAAGGTTATAGTCCTATTATAATTATTAGCATGGGTACCATTCATGGAAAAAGAATACTAAAGTGTCACAAAAAAAAAAGCCTATAAAAAGCCTGTAAAACATATTGTGAAAGAGATAAGGAAAAATAAACCCGATGAAGAATTCTGAAAACTAAACCTTTAAACCACAGATTAGCAGATTGTACAAGACCCTATAGAATGATTAGAAGCAGTTTTCCAAGGCAAACATACAGATCTTAATGGCTAAAATCAGATATTAGAAAATTCGGTTGACAACAGATGAGGACAAATGATGCTTATGAGTGCTAAAAAACTGTAGTTTCCATAATAATTCTATAGATACACCAGTCTGTCTTAAATAAATCAAGATATTAACGGTTCCGGTAATCTTAGATCATTCAAAATGTCCAATATATGGAATAGAAACTAGTATATTCTTGAGCATTTTTATTAAGCTTAGTTGCCCTGTACGATAAAGAACAGTCTATGTTCGTCATCATGCGCACACGGGCACAACTCACAAGCAAACGAAAAGCTGAATAGTAAGGGCTTAAATGACTACAGATTTTACAATCTAAATCTGCACAAGTATTTAAGGTTATATCGTAAGCAGTAAAACAGAAGCCGAAAATAATTACGCTCAAAAAGGATAGTTCCGTTACTATTAACGAAACTAGAGCCACACATGCTCGTGCACATCCTAGCATTGAAGAACAACGTAATTGAAAATAAACAATAACACAAAATCCCAAATCACTCTATCCTTTACTCATCAATGCTCAGCCACTATAATAAAAAATAAAAATAAATAAAAAAAATAGAGAGTATAACTGTGTAAATAGTGGCGCCTACCAGTACTTAACCATCTTGCAACGTGAACATTGTTTATTCGTGGAACGGCCTATTCTCAATTGTTACCAGATCAACCTGGATGCTGACTGCCGTCTTCAAGAAAAATGGGAGGCTTGCCTTCCTTTTTT
>NW_012194875.1:927393-985892 GCF_000504015.1 Erythranthe guttata | reverse complement strand
CGCACAGTTTTTTTTTTCTTGTGAGTGAGGGTTGTGTTTTCTAGAGAGAGATATATATGTGTGTGTGGGGGGGAATATTTTTTTCTCCCCACACATATAAAATATAATAATCTGACCGAGATATATATATATATATGTGTGTGTATATATATATATATATACACATATATATATATATATATATATATATATATATATATATATATATATATATATATATATATATATATATATAATATATATATATATATATTTATATATATATATATATATATATATATATATATATATATATATATATATATATATATATATATATATATATATATATATATATATATATATATATATATATATATATATATATATATACACTACATCTTATCATAATTAATTAATTTTTGTTAACCAAATTTACCATTTATTATTCTTGAGTAGTTTTTAAATGTGTAAAGAATGTTGTTTATATGATTTTTTTTCAATTTTTTGTACATTTACTTAAAAAGTCACGTAAAAGGAGAATACAACATTACGAATTTACGAATGTGTTTGCCTAAGTTTATAAGTTGTTATAAAAATTTTAAGATCTTTAAGAGCTTATAAGATTTTTTAAAGTGTTTCTTATATTTTTTTAAATAGATGTTAAGAAAACTAAAAATAAATTGCTCGAAAGTAAATACGATCGTTTTTAAAAAGTACATATATCCCACCTTTTTTATTTAAGATCTTATAATAAGCAAAAATGATTTCAAACATTATTATCCAAACACTTTAAAACTTAATTTAAAAAAAACGTAACAACTTATATTTATCAGCCATTTAAAATAAGTTTAATTCAAACGGACACTATGTTCGATAGTGTCTTAAGATTTATACATTTTTTTCTTGTGCCACACAAACTCCTAACACATCTATATTTATAAAAAGATAAAAAATAAAAATATAAAAATATAAAAAATATATATATATATATAAAAAAAACCATGAATATTAATTAAAATTAATTAGGGTCAAAATAATATTTGTGCACGTTTTCCCTATAATTACCATTTTAATAGGCCCAGCCTTTATTGGGTTTAGTCATAGTCTTAACTATATGGACCACTCTAATATCCAAGCCCAGTTTTAACCTTAATTGGGACCAGCCCACTAATTAAATAATCAATGAAGAAATTAATAAGCTAAATAAAATCCAATTTATCCAAATAAAATGTCGGTTAATTAATTAAAGATGAGGCAACCATCGTTACAAGCTGCTTAATTAGGTGAAGTGATTTTTTTTATTATTATTATTATTTTTTATTTTATTTTTTGCATTAAAATAATGCTTAAGTGGGAATTACTGTTAATTAAAACAGCTTTTGGGACATAGTTAATTACCATAATTAAACATTTTATATTTTTGCATTGGGTAAAACAAAATAAAATACTATTGCTGTAATTACGTGAATGGATTAGCATGAAATTCCGGAGTGGTGTTGCCCACTAATATGCATGCATGCATAATCTAGAGTGTGGTTTTTAGGGTTTCTTTTTTTGTTGAGGATGTGTGCATGCAAATACTCAAGGTTCAAGAACCACAATCGTGTCAAGTACTCCACAATAGTATTAAAAAAAAAAAGTTTATCCATAAACTTTAATATATATTATATGAAATATGGGTAAATTACAAACACCCCCCTGAGGTATGGTCAAATTACAAAAACACCCCTCTTGTTTGGATAATTACAACTACCCCCTCAACTATGATTTCTTCTTACACCTCCACCCTTATGGTGCCAAATTCAACATAATCATCTAGATTCCGTGGAATGTGCTCTAGTTTGTACTCATTTTGTGTAAAAATGCAGTTTTCGATGCACTACAAACTGATATATACAAGCTAAAAATCACATATTATGATCATCTTGCTTCATAATGTAGAGTTTGAATGGGATAAAACAGGTACAAAAGTGATAATATTCCATATAATCTCGAAGATTCCACTAAATTTGAGGAGTTGAGGGGGTGGTTGTAATTATCCAAACAAGAGGGGTATTTTTGTAATTTGACCATACCTCAGAGGGTGTTTGTAATTTACCCTATGAAATATTAAAATATAATATATTCAAAATATGATCATTTGAATCACTAAGATTTAGAGCCTGTTTGGCTAAGCTTATAAGCTCCTAAAAACATCTTATAAGATGTTTAGGAGCTTATAAGTTGTTAAAAAGTGTTTGGTAAAAAAATTGCAAAAGATCTTATTTTTTCCAAAAATAAGCTGTTAGGGAGCTTATAAGATGTTTTTAAAAAAGTACCTCTACCCCACCTTTTTTCTTTAAGATCTTATTTGCTTCTTTACTAAAACACTTAAAATACAAAATTACCCTCAAATACTTTATTATATTACATGAATACTAATAATATTTATATTTTATCAAAACAACGTATTCTTGTAATCAAGATTAATAATTAGTTAAATATAATTATCGTAATTATCATAATAATTGTAAAAAGAATTATTCTCTATTTATATTTTATATGTATATAAAAATACACGAATATTCTTATTATCTCCATAATAAATTATATTTCTTTCATCCAAAAAAAAATTATATTTCTTTTACAACTTTTATTTTATATTATTATATAATTTTATATTATTATATAATTTTATATTATTATTATTATTTGAAAAAATAATTTGTAAATATTATAATAATATTTTAGGAACAAAAGTATTTGAGTCAAATAAGTTTAACAATTATACTGGCGTTATGTACTTTTTTGTCATTATAGCAATAAACAGACCTTTTATTTCCAAACACCTGAACAACTTATAAAAACAAAAAGTAACTTATAAGCTACATATCCAAACACCTTAAAAAATAATTTTTAAAATAAGATCTAACAGCTTATCAGCTCCTAAAACATCTTATCAGATATAGGAGCTTATAAGATGTTTTAAATAAGCTTAGCCAAACGGGCTCTTAGTGATTATGGGGGGGCTGTGTGATGTGAGAATTGCTAAAAAAAGGGTTAAATTACGGATATTAAATAACTTACAAATTCATATTATATTGGTAATTACTAATAGCCCCGAAACTAACATGTTATAATACTAACGGAATAAATGAATTGTTTAAATTACTATTTTATTAAACAAATAAATTATGAGTAAATTGCGTGTACCCCATGAGGTAAGAAAAAGTAATACAGTTACTCCTCATGTGGGTATATTACATTTACCTCCCCGGGGTAGATTTAGGAATTCAGGAAAAAAATATTCTATAGAATCTTCAAGATTCCGTTACTTATAACTTTGTAAGGGTGTAATTGTAAGATGGAGAAACAATTCAGAGGGTATTTGTAATTAATAGTACCACATGGGTTTATAAGTTATTTAATCTTACCTCGTACATGAGTACCGATAATTTACCCTAAAAAAATTCAAAATATGGGAATAGTGTAAGTTAACAAAAATTAAAAAACATTTGGTATAAAATTAAGTCACAATTAAAGTGTCATGTCACAAAAGATATTATTTGCTTGCGGTGTTTCTGGGTTTTGTGTTTTATAATGTTGTGCTTTTCTTGAACTTGTATTGGTATGTTTTTTGAGGGCCCAAATTAAGCCCTAATTGGGATTTGATCTCTATGGATTTAATATGATTAATGATTGATTAATGGTTCACTTTTTATTTTTTAGTGTTCTTGTTGAAACCTACTGTTGGGTACTAGCTAATGTACAATAATAAAAAGAAATGACGAGGATACCATAAGGTCGGGGGGCCACGGCCCCCAACATTTATCAAATCTCTATTAATTGGTATCAAAATATAATTAAAAAAAAAATTGTGTATAAATAGTACTAACAGCTGCCCCTCGGAAATTTTTTAATGCATTCGGTCTCACTGAATTTAAAATCCTGATTCTGCTAGTGCCACGAAGTATTATGTTGATTTGAAAAAAATAAACAAATGATTGTATCATTACATAACAATTAACTAGTAATAGAATCAATCATGACTGCATTACATGTTTAAGCACTTTCCGGATTAGATTAATGTTTTCGGTTTTCCACCTTATGGTGCTTTAGGAGATTAATTAGTGGTAAGTATTTCAATTGTTGAGCTCTTAATTAGGATTAGATAATTAAGTTCCAGCTGGCATGTCTAATTAGGACAGATAAGCACTAGTGTGTTTATCCAAGTTGACATGTGGGCTAAACTAGGTCTATATATATAGGGCATAATATAGCTTATAGTTTCATTGTTTTGTTTGAGCTTATATTAATATGTTGTACAATTACTAAATTATGTTGTACGATTACTAAATTTTAATCGAAGATTATAGTATGTCAGATCGATCGGTGAACAATAGAACAAACACTAACCGTGCAATGAAAATCCTAATTATGAACAATATAATTACATGCAAGGTTGTAAAAAGCGGTAATCGGGTCGGAGGCGGTTAGGGACCGACTCACGATTAATCGGTGCGGCGGTGATTAATCGGTGATAAATCGGAAATAAATCGGTTTTTAAAATTTAATATAATATATTTGTAGATATTATTTATAAATACTCAAAACATAGATAAAAAATATTTAACATAGTTATATCTCCATCATGTATATATTCTAATAACATACTAAAAGTTTAATAATAATAAGATCATAATACATAAATATCCTTATAAAATATAAATAAAAAGGCAATTTTTTTTGAATTTACATACATTCTTGGCATACATCATTAGTTCTTTAACAATAATAATTAACATAAACAAAATCATACATAAACTCTTTTTTTTTATTAAAATCCCAACTTTTATTTTGATTTATAAAAAAAAAAAAAAAAAAAAAAAAAAAAAAAAAAAACCGATTTTTGACCATTTTTTGCCGATTTTTGCCACCGAAGTTTGACCCGCCTTAAAGGTTTGACCGCCTCGGACCGCCTCGGACCGCCTCAGACCGCCTCAGACCGCCTCGGACCGCCTCAAACCGCCCCACAGGCAAAAAACCGATTTTTCAAACCTTTACACTAAAATCGTAAAGGTTTTGGACCGCCTCCGCCTCGGCGACCGATTAATCGGCCGCCTCGGCCGATTTTTAGAACACTGATTACATGTAACGAAGAATAACGCAAAAGGATTACATTGTTGAGCCTTGAATGAACTACATTCACGGAAGAAATAAGCACTCTATTGATTTATAAACATCACATTATAGTTACAAAGATTACAAGAGCTCAAGAAATCTCGCTTCTAGTCGATTTAGTATGTGTTTATGGTGCAAGTGTGGGTGTTTCTTGCTAACTTCAGCAGCTCATCATTCCTTATATCTCGTAAGGAATCCTCTTACAGAAGATTCCCCCTCTAGTTGTCTTGATCCTTTCGGCTCCAATCAATAGCTGACACCTCATCGGATGGTTAGCTAGGATCGGAGAGTAAGTTATCCACAACACCCAAGATTTTCAAGTGACTTTAATCGGTTCCTTTCACTTCTTCCACGTGGATTGATCTTCCAGCTCAGCTCCACCTCGATTAGTTGATCGAAATACTTCAATTCTCCACCTCCATCACAATGCAATTACCATTATAATAAGAAAAAAAAAATTACATTATTAAACCATTGTTAAATATTGGTATACCAAAAAAAAGCCAAAAGCATAGAGTGAAATATTAATTAATTGAAAATTGATTTCCACTTTCCATCTGCAAAGGGTTATAAATTGGAATATTGAAAGTCACATTGACCAATTGTGGTAAAGGCCGAAAGGCCAAAGTAATGGGAGTTTGATATACAAGCTTAGTTGTGCAATGCATTATTATATATTAATAATTCAATTATTTATTTTATTTTTCATTACTTTTAATAATTTAAAAAGACTTGATAAATTATTAGTCCTGCCAAGTAATTCATTTGATTGGATGGATTCCATTAGTTCACCCCCATTATCTTTTATTTAATAAAGGGAAAAGTCTCTTGCACTAATGTATATTGATATTAATTCATATTGCATACATTTTTGTAAACTATATACATTGACGGATTAAATCACTAAGCTAGTTATCTAAATTAAAAAAATAATTAATTTTAAATTATACATTTTTGATTTAGTTGATGCGTCATTGAAATTTTAATGGGCATATAATATTAATAAATAAAATTATTCATAAATAAAGATATATTTTAAAGTAGGGGGAGAGGGCATTAATTTAAATTAGATGGAATTGTAATGCATTATGAAGCCACACATTTAATGATCATGAAATTCAGAGCTTTAATACATAAAAAAAAATATAATCCAACAGAATTAACATGGTGCATCATACCTTTTTCTGTTTTTTTCTGTTAGCTTGTCGATTTATAATTTATTTATTTTCCTAGCATTAAATTTGAATTTCACAAATATATATTTTAATATTATCTAATATATTTTTTTATTACAATTTGTATTATCATTAGTAATAATAATTGGGGTATCAATGCATATTGGATTGAAATATTAATATTCTCTATTGGTGTTTGGAGTAACAAATGTCAGATTGCATGATCCTCTCATTTTCTAAACACAAATTGACGATTTCTCTAATTTATTTATTTTAGAAACACAAATTCTCTTATTAGTATTAAAAAAACCATTTTTCTTACAACAATTATTTGACAAAATTATTAACCACTAACTAATAAAACTGTCCACTCCAATTAAATATTACAATTTGATTTATATAGTTTCTTATTCATTTTCTAAAGTGAAAAAAAATAGTTGTACTTATATTTTTTTAATTAATTACAATTTCTACCTAAATTGCAGGAAAAAATATATTTTGCGTCCCTTAAGTTTATCTCGATTGCATATCTGGCCCTCCTTATTCATAAAAAAACAAATTTAGTCTCTCATATTTCAACAATTCAACGCTTTTAGTCTTTCCAATCAATTTTTCGTTAGTACTAATAAAATCAAGCGGTATACACTATACATCACCGCCTTAGTTGATGCACTAACAGTAAATTGACGGAAATGAGAAAATATTAAATTATTAAAAATAAAGGGCCAAATGTGTATGTTTGTAAACATAGGGGGTCAAATATGAAATAGGTACAAACTTGAGGGGTGAAAATTATAATTTCCTTCAATTACATTTGTTGACCGTCGGAGTTTCTGTTTCAGCACAGCACGACAACGCCCCAACTCCGAAGGTAGCATACACGCGCCGCCGTAGTGCGTCCCCTTTAAAAAAGGGCGGTGGTACAGTCCAGATACTTCCTCCTCCATTAAAAAACTCTCTCTCTCTCTTTCTCTCTCTCTCTAAAATAGCATACGTGTCGGTTGAAAGAAATATTTAAATGAAGTGAAATCATGTATGCTTATCGATCTGTGTAAACGTAGACAAATTCTCGTTATACAAAAACAGATACTCCGAAAGTAAACACAAATCCGATCATTAAAAAAAGGAGGCTGGATATATATAAATCTTCAACACTAAACCGCCATTGGAGCCTTTTCAGCATGTGCACGCATCCCCATGCACCCAACCACCAACACACACTACACACAGTGAACACGTTCGAAACAGAATAAACAAATTTTTACTCTTGTCTTAAAAAATAAATAAATTATCATCAGCTCCTATAAATAGAAAAACAAAATTAGCAACCCTCTTTTTCTTTCTTCCTAGCTAGTTCCTTCTGTCTACACACAGTACACACGTTCTTGACGGGAGAGAGAAAGATATATACACAAAGGTCAGTTTTTTTTTTTTTTTAATCTGGGATTTTGATTTTTTGAAGTATTGAAGTGATGAACATGGTTTCTGTTTTAATTCAGACAATGATGGATTACATGTTTAAAGAACTCTGTTCTGTAATTGGATTCTTGTTTTTTGAATTTTAGTGTAAATTACAGAAAATCAGAAAATCAAGATTGCATTTTTAATGATTAATAAAGTAGATAAATGCCTGAATATGTGTGTGTTGATCTTCAATCATTATTTTTCTCTTTAGACTATTCAATCTTGATCCATCGAAAAAATCGAGATTTATAAGTTCGTCGAAAAAAATGGGATGTGAGGAAATCGAGACCGAAGAAGAATCGGAAGAAATGGACGACGTTGTCCTGTCTTCGATGTGGCCCGAGGACATAAACGAAGCGGGTCGACAATTCAACATCGAAAGACCGGGATTATCGGACCGAGACATGTTAGAAGAGGTGACGATAATCAAAGAGCCGAACATAGTCGATTTCAAGCGTCTCATGGAGCTAACGAACTACAGCGACAAGGGCAACTGGCAACTGGCTAACCTCGTCAAGAACTGGGAGTACAAGCAAGAAAACGCTGTCCGTCTCTTGCAGGAAGAGCTCGTCAACTTAAGCAAGCAGCAGAAAGCGGTCGAGCTGAAGAAACTCGAAATACTCGAGGAGCACAGGTTCGAAAAAGACGAATACGGTGGCGACAAACGCCCTGTTTCGATCCTAGACGAGAGCTTGAGGTATCTTTATCAAGATCAAGATCAAGATTCTCCATTGAGAAAAAGGGATGTTGTTTGTGGTGGTGAAGATCGAGAAGTTGAGGTGGCCGACGAAGAAAATGATGGCGGAATGTTCTGGAAGAAACGGGCTTTGAGCCTTGAGAAGCTTCTAGAAGCTAGTTTGAGGAGGGAGGAGATTCTGTTGGTTAAATTGGAGGAGAGTATCGAGAATTTGGAGAGGCAATCTTCTCCGGTCGAGGAATTATCGCAGGTTTTGAAACGGGCCGATAATTTCTTGCATTTTGTCCTCCAAAATGCACCTGTTGTTATAGGTCACCAGGTATGTGTGTGTGTGTGTGTCTGTGTGTATATATATATATATATAATTTTCTTGATTAACTTCATTTAATTGAGGATGAATTTTTTTTTTTTTTTTTTTGTGTGTGTGCAGGATAAGGAACTGAGGTATCGATTTATATTCAATCATTTCCCGAGTTTGCGTGAAGAGGTAATCAAACGGCAATAACGACATGCAATTCTTTCCGTAACGGATTTTCCGAATTAGTGGACTGATTTTAGTTTTTTTTTTTTTTTTTTGACAGGATATAATAGGGAAAACAGATGTGGAGATATTCAAAGGAGCTGGAGTGAAGGAATCTCAGGATTTCAAGAAAGAAGTTATGGAAAGAGGAATCCCCGCAAAGAGGGAAATTACTTTCGAAACCGAGCTTTTCGGTTCGAAAACTTTTTTAATTTACGCCGAACCTGTTTTCAGCAAAGCTGGTGAGACAATTGGTGTCAATTATATGGGAATGGAAGTAACTGATCAGGTAATAATTTTACATGCATGCATGTAATAAAACTATGTTGATTAATTAATTTTGTAGATTAATTAACTGTCTACTTAATTTTCTTTTGTCCCGTGTTTAAGGTGAGGAAACGAGAAAAGATGGCGAAGCTTCGAGAAGAGATGGCTGTGCAAAAGGCTAAAGAGACAGAGCTCAACAAAACAATCCATATCACAGGTTGATTATTATTCAAAGTCGTTTTTAACGTACACGGTGTCGATTTTAATTTTTTTTTTTTTAATATTTTTTTTGTTTTGCAGAGGAATCGATGAGAGCAAAACAAATGCTGGCTACAATGTCACACGAAATAAGATCTCCACTATCGGGAGTCGTAAGCATGGCCGAGATTCTTTCGACCACTAAACTCGACAAAGAACAACGCAAGTTATTGAGTGTAATGCTGTCTTCGGGAGATTTAGTTCTTCAGTTAATCAACGACATCCTCGATCTCTCCAAAGTCGAATCGGGTAAAAACAAATTATTCTTTTATGTTATTTTAAGAATTTTGTTCTTAGCAAAAGAACTATTTTTTTAATTTTTTTTTTTTTTAATTTTTTTAGGAGTAATGAAATTGGAAGCTACAAAATTCAGACCAAGAGAGGTAGTAAACCATGTACTACAAACAGCAGCTGCATCATTACAGAAACTACTTACACTAGAAGGAAACGTATCGGTTGATGTTCCCGTCGAGGTAATTAATTAATTAATCGATCTTAATTAATAATCAAGAATTGATTAGCATTTTAAAAAATTTAACGGAGACTCGTTTTTTTCGGTTTTTAAGGTTGTTGGAGATGTCCTAAGGATTCGTCAAATTCTCACAAACTTGATCAGGTACTCGAAATAAAGCTCAAAAATCTTACTTCACGAAAAACGTAAATACGAAAATTTATATTAATAATATTTTGATATATATATTAACAGCAATGCAATCAAGTTCACTCATGAAGGCAAGGTTGGGATAAGGCTTTATGTGGTTCCCGAGCCTCAAAACGGAATCATAAAAGATTCCGAGACAGATTCATCGAACACTAGTAACGTAAATGACGAAAACGCCCCTGAAAATGTGAGGAGTTGCGTTCCGATGGAGGAAGACAATGTAAGTGGTTCCAACACTAATGTGGAACAAGTAGTTTGGATTCGTTGCGATGTCTACGATACAGGGATCGGAATACCAGGTATTATTTATTTACTTAAAACTATCGGGGTTTTTTCGGTTTTTTTTGCTATAATTTATTTTGCTTAATTTCTATGTTAATTAAACAATATGGCAGAACATGCTATACCAACTCTATTCAAGAAATACATGCAAGCCGGTGCAGACACTGCTCGTAAATACGGAGGGACGGGATTAGGCCTTGCAATATGTAAACAATTGGTAATAAAATTAATTTCTCAAATGTTTGTCTTAATTTTTAATACTTTTTTTTTGGTTACATTAATTTTTGTCTTATGATAAATAGGTTGAGCTAATGGGAGGCCATTTAACCGTTTCTAGCGTAGAACATTCCGGATCGATTTTCACCTTCGTCTTACCTTACAGAGTTTCGTCGACCTCCGAAAATTCGGACGAATCCGATGAAATATATTCAGACATGGAAAACGATCAAGATAATGTTCGAGACGACGATTTAAATTCAGGGGTTTTTGTGTTTCCACCGAGAACTTTGGGTTCTTTATTTTCGTCTCAAAGTTCCGGAAGGATCCAGAAGCTTTCTTCACCGAGCAATGCTCAAGAAACTATTACATCACCTTCTAGTAGTAGTCACATTATTACGTGTGAAGAGATCGGTTCGGGAAACGCTGAGTGTTCGACGAGTCACGACTTAGGTTCATCGTCGGATAATTTGAATTTAGGCCGTCGTGATGAAAAATACGATAAAGTTGAAACGGGCGTGAGTTCTGAGTGTCTTGAAATCCCGAAAACCGAGGAGGAAAAACCTAGGATTCTTCTTGTGGAGGATAATAAGATAAATGTGATGGTGACGAAATCGATGATGAAGCAGTTGGGGCATTGTATAGATGTCGTGAGTAACGGAGCTGAAGCTGTTCGTTCGGTTCAGTGCAAATGTTACGATCTTGTTCTAATGGTAATTAATTAGCTAAAAAAACCAATTCGAATTTCGGGTTTTTTTTTTTTAATTATTAATATTTACAGGATGTATGCATGCCGGTGATGGATGGTCTTGAGGCGACGAGATTGATTCGATCGTTTGAGGAAACCGGGAATTGGGACAATGCAGTGAAGGCGGGAATCGAGCTTCAATTGCCGTCTTCAAATTCGAGACGAGAAAAATCGAGAAACAGGATTCCGATTATAGCTGTAAGCAATCGATTCTTGTATCTATATACTTAGGCCTCGTAAATTCGAAATTGCTTTATTTTTTTCGTGACAAATCATGGATTGATTTTTGTGCATGCAGATGACAGCGAATGCGTTATCAGAGAGTGGCGACGACTGTTTCGCTAACGGTATGGATTCGTTCGTGTCGAAACCGATCACCTTCCAGAACTTGAAGCAGTGCCTACAGAAATATTTACCCTAGTTAATATTTGTATTTTATCACCTGTAATAAATAGTAAAGCATCTTTTGTACATAAAAAAAAATGAGTTAGGAAAGTTTTGACATATCAATGTATAGAGGCGGTCGAATTTATGCTACACCCGATGAAGTTTACATGAGTACATTATCATCACCGTTCATTTTCATACACGCACCAATATGGGTATGTGTGTGTTTGTGTATACATGAATTTCAAGTTACAATATATGATAGGATAGATGAATATAAGCAAAAAAATGCATGAATAAGTAGATGGCTTAATTCCACTTTGCACCATCGAAATATAGCATTTTGGCATTTTGAACCTTCGAAAAAAAATAATAGCAAAGGTAATAAATCATTCATATTGCACCCCATTATTTTTCTGCTGGAAATTGTAAACTTAAATTGTTTATTTTCATCAACAGTTAAGTTATTTTCTCAATAAATTTCTTGAAAATTAAATAAAAATAAAATTCACATTTTTTCAATCAAAGATCTACATAAGAATAAATAATTTATTGAGAGTATTTAATTAAAATATTAGTGGGGTACAATGTGAATGATTTAATACCTTTTAAGGGTACAAAGTGGCATTATTTCTTTCTGAGGGTGCAATGTACAAAGTGCCAAAATACTACATTTCGAGGATTCAAAGTGAAATTAAGCCATGAGTAGATATAGATACATCAATATCTAATATTCATGAACTTTTTATTGAATGTGGTATATGTACTTCATACACCACCACAATAATCATTTTTCATAAACTTCTAATGAATCTCGTTTGCTGGCATTGCAGTTTGTTCGCTTGTTTTTTCGTTCGGATCAATCTCCGTGTTCTGTTCCGGGGAGCTCGAGAAAACGGGACTCGAGTGGCCGTAAGTAGTAGGCGAGAAATTTGACGGATCGTCGTCGACATCATAATAATTATCATCTTTCTCGCTCGGCTTGTGTTTCTTGAAAGTATGCGACTTCAGATCTTTGTTGTCGAAATTTTTTATCAACCGTATTATCTTACTCCACGTCGTCGATTCGGGATCGGAGTGATTTAAGACGGTCGAATTTTCGCTTAGGAATTTAGCCGCGTAGATTATCAAAGCTGCGATCCCGACTATTCCTACAATCATAAAAAGCCCCCAAAAGCTCGCTAGCCCGAGATTCTTCGGTAAAAGCAACGCATTCGAGTCTAGACATTTCGTCTTATCCCCGAACCATTTCCTCTCGATTTCCACCATCTTTTGTCCCTCGGTCACATTCAAAATTGCTCTCGACACATCCGGTACTAAAGGAGAACCTATCGGAAAGACCTGCCAAAAAAAAAAAGATTTTCGAACAAAAACTTTGACAATGTAAAACGGAGACGTATATGTACACACGTACGAATCCGAAACCATCAGTCTTGTACGTGGGCCCGACCATCATGTATTTTGAGCAGTATTTGCCGAGGAGCAACTTTATATACGGGATCTCGTGAAACGCAGCAGCTACGCCACCGTTTCCGCTCCCTCGGGAGAGAAGTTCGTCCATTTGCTCCAATGAGGTGAATGGCCTAAGCCGCGACTCGTCGAAATTCATTTTCTTGAGAACTCCGAAAACAAACGACGTTTTCGAGTAGCCGACGTATTCCTTGTTCTGAATAAGCACGTTCACATCGGTTACTGTCGGCTGGAGTTTCTGAACAGTCAGCATCGACGTAAGACTGGCGGTGTAGCTTTGCGTTAGTATAAGAACAACCAAGAACCATATAATCAGCACGAACCGAGCCAAATTGCTTATCACCCTCTCCTCTGTAAAAATAAATTACGCGTAATTTTATTACGTATCCGTAAATTAAGTCGGTTTTAATCTTCGATAAAAGGGACTTACTGTGGGCGAATACCATAGTGGAGAAGGCGAACCAGAAAATCGTTCCGAACTGATACCAAAAAGGGCCTCGGAAATCTTCGTTGATTCGGTGTTCAAGAATCCAAATCAAGAATCCGACGAAAAGAAACGAGCAAAAACTCGTCAACCACAGCTGCCAAGTCAGCGGCTTGAGAAACACCCATGCGTTTTCGCTCTTGTCCTCTTCGATCAGTACAACCATCGAAATACCGGACTCTGTGTAAGGCAGAGTGAAGTCGACGTACTTTGATCTATTTCCCAAAATCGTTACATCTGCAGCCACAGCGTCGTACTTCTGCTCGTTGAATCAGCATAAAAAAAAAAAATATAGTCAGTCGACAAACATAGTTTTCGTTTTTAAGTTCGTACGTAAAAAGACGATACTTACTCCAAGGTAGACCTGATACGCCAAATCGTTGTAGTTTCCAGCCATCTTACGATCGGGGGTTGCAAACGGAACGTACTCATACTGCACACCATACGGCAATGCTGCCATCACTGCATCGAAAACATCTATGCAATATCCTTCCACTTTAGTAGTGTTGTCCGAATTCCACGTAACGCGCACGAACTCGGTGAAACCAACTTTTGCAGGAACCCCGACTCTCAATTTCTTCCCGTTTGTCGGTACCACCCAACCTTTAGGCGGAGAAGATTTGTCGCCCGGCCATATAATAGACCCAAGGTTGTCGTCCGAGACGCTCGTGAAATTCAGCTCTTTGACGATTCCATTCTCCTTCGTCCAGTATCCTATCACTCGAGCTCCGGGGCCCACCACGTTGACTATCTCGTACGGAGGCGCTTGGAGTTGACCGTCGACCAATTGAAAATCTCCGGCAAGACCTGTAAATTCGATACTCGATAAAGCCCGGATGAGCTTCGGTCCATTTAACGATACACCAAAGGCTTCAAGGTCGGTGGAATTTGTCGACGTGTTTGATTCTTGATACGTAAGATTGTCGAGTCCGGCCTTTTCTGCTGACATGGCGAGTGCGATGGCCGTGTCGTAAGCCCATAGCCCGTACACGTTAAGATTGTTCTGGCGAACCCTTCTCTTGTAACGGACCGTAAAATCGTCGAGTTCTTTCGTCTTCGTCACGTAAGGCTTCACTCCTATTACTCCCAGCATGGACTCGACGACGGTGGGGTCCATCGAGTTCAACTCGTTCGTAACGCTGTCCGTCACTATCCACGCGTAGTCCTTACTCATCATCCCAAGCTGCTTCGCTTTCGCGAAGAGGCGGGCTCCGAGATGAGTCAGCATGTGGACGACGAAAACTCGTGTCTGCATGGTCATCAGCTTGTACAGCTCGGCGACGATCTGATCATCGGTCGCTAGCGGCGGGACGACGCTCCTGTACGGCAAGCGTACGTTCACGTTTTCCAATGTGTCGGTTAAGAACGGTATGATCCCTTCCCCGAACTCGTTGTCCTCGTAGATCGGGACGACTTCTCGCCAACCGAAGGCGTGGACGATTGCGGCTATGGAGCCTACTTGCGAAGAGTCGTTTAGAGTGGCCCGAACGAAATACGGGCTTCGGAGAGACGAGAGAGACGGGCTTGTGGCCGAGAAGGTGATGATGGGAACTTGAGCTTTGTGTCCGAGAGAAATAAGGAAGTTGGCTTGGACAGAGAACATAGGGCCTATGATTGCTTGCACTTGGACATTCTTCAGTAGGTCCAAACCTGAATTTCGTCACGTGCAACAAAACTTTCATGTAATAAAATAAAATTATAAATTTTATATCATATTAATTACAAAATATACCCAAAAAAAAAAAAAAATTACAAACAAATAATAATAGTTTGATTTTAAATATTTATTTATTTAATTGATATTATTATTATTATTATTTTGTAAATGTTAGAAAATTAGGATTATTTGTGTCAAATTTTATTTGGTCAACGGAGAAAATGAGTTTGGGTTAGTAATCTAAATATATATAACCAAAGTTTATGCATAATAAATCAACATAATAGATTTATGAGTAATTCGATAAAATTAGGAGAGGAAATTGGAATTGGCATTTTCCGACAATTTTGAACCGAAATTTTCTAGTTGGGACAATATTTTATTTTTGAATTCCAAAAAAATATGATTTCCAATTTTGTTTCAATTTTTTTAGATCAAAATGGTAAATATATACGATACTTTATTTTCAATCTGATTTAATTTCCAGAACTAATTTCATAAATTCCGATTTTCCCAAAAATTACATATATAATATCAATATTATTATAAAACTATTTATTTTGAGAAACATTATTATAAAACTTATTAGGTGAATAAAAAATAGAATTTTTGAATTTCGTCGATTTTGTTCAAAAAAATTATAATTCCAAAGATAAGATCTTTTTATTCCAATTTTTAAAATTTCAATTTCCGATTTTTTGATTTTTTTTTTGGAACTGATTTTTTACTCACGACAAACATTGAATTTTTTATTTATTTTTATTCTTTCCAAATTCCTAATTTGAATCAGATTTTCGAAAAAAAAAATAAAAAAAATGCCACCTAAAAAGAAGCAGAAAGAGTGCAATTAATTAGTATTCGTGTTACTGTTAATTAATTACCTGCTGCAGCTGCCCCAACGACGTCGTATTTGGAGTCCCGATTGGTGAGAGCCAATCTCGTTCTATAATGATCATGCGTTGCATAGAAATCCGTAAGCGCCATTGATATACAGTTGAACGCCATCTTCCCATAATCATCCATATCCAGCACAACCCCAACTCTCACCGGAATGATCTGCGCCGTCGCCATTTTTGCCGTGAAGATCTTCAAATTGATCAGCAAGTGAAGGAAGAGATACATAATTGGATTGCCGCTGCAGGTAATTTTCTTCTCCATAGGGTTTGAGATCGACTTGCGTGAGTGGTTATGGTTTGGTTCAAAAGGTACCGATTTCGATTTCGATTTCGATTTCTCATGCAATTTGAAAAAAACACAGGCGATTTTTTGAATTTTTTTATATTGACTTGACTGGGCGAAGAAGAAGAGTGTGAAAGAGACACGTCTACGCCTCTGGCCATGGGGATGATCGAGACTGTTAATCAAACAAGGTAAACGCTCTCTCCGATTTTGTTTTTCTTCTTTTTACTTGCTGTATATGTTTTTTTCTTCTCTATTTATATCAACCACTTTGGATTCGTTCAACGCCAAGTATATCTGACCTAATCTTGATTGGAAATCCTTATAACAAAATTTGTTCTAATTTATGTGTCCGTTTATTTTTTGGGATCAATTGTAGAAACTACTGTGTATTCTGTGTTTTTTTGTTAGTGTTGGTGTTGATGCCTATTTCGTGTTTGTTGAAATTCCTAAAAGAATATGTATGGACTCTTAGTGAATGGCATCCCTCAGTAGGCATTTACTTTAACGAGGAGGAGTTCTAGTGGGACTGTGGAAGGGGTGAGTAGAAGTTTCTAAGACAGACAGCAAACTTTGAGTTCTACGACATGATTTTAGGTTTATATTTGGATACACTCTTTTGGAATACCCTCATACTGAAAGTTCGATTACTAGTGTCACTGAAGGACCCAACCGAAAATTCAAACTGGGACGAGTTTTAGATGTACATAAAATTATAAATAACCAAAACAGAATTCCAATTTATATGTAATAATTATAGTAAAGTACAAAGGTAAGAACATGAAAGGAAATAGAAGAGAACTTGTTGCTCCAAGTCCTGATAAGAGACTTTAAGGAAAAGAAAATGAAGCATGTAGCAATAGATTTATAAGTTACAATAACACCTCCTCAATCAAGGAAGAAAATATTAATCTTTCTATGCGCGGATGTTGAGGTTGTTATTTCGTTATCCATTCCGATCACCAAGCTCAATCTCTCCGTTCATCTTCTGAGGATTTTGTGGATGACGGTTTTCCCTGTACCACTTTAGTAACTCATCAAAATCTTTTATCTCCTCCAGATCGAGTTCAGTACGAGGGCATATCTTAATTCCACATGAGGTTCTAAATATAATGGCTACAATTACAGCTATTGCTACCATAACAAAGACTCCCTTGAAGCTTGACAGGCCAAGACTTTTAGGTGGAATTAAGGTGTCAGGGTCTGGACATTTTTCGTTTTTTTTCAACCACGTTGTCTCAATCTCCACCATCTTTTGGCCTTCGGTTACCTTCAAAATTTCTCTTGAAACATCAGGTACTAGAGGAGAATCTATTGGGAAGGCCTGCAAAGAAGAGAGACATTTTAGAAAACGAGTTGAAATGAAAACATATATATGGATCGATACATTTAAAAATATAACTAGTGAGGAGGGTCACGTACAAATCCAAAACCATCAGCCTTATACGTGGGTCCGACCATCATGTATTTCGAACAGTATTTGCCTAGAAACAGCTTTAAATACGGGATCTCGTGAAAGGCAGCAGCTATTCCACCATTTGCACTCCCGTTGGTGAGAAGTTCATGCATTTGCTCCGCTGAGTTGAATGGCCGAAGCCGTGACTCATCAAAATGTTTTTTCAGAAATCCAAAAACAAATGATGTGTTTGAGTAGCCTACATAGTCCTTGTTTCTTATAAGCGCATTAATATCAGTAATTGCTGGCTCTACCTTCTGGATTGTTAACATGGATGTAAGACTAGCGGAATAGCTTTGGGTTAATACAAATACTGCCAAGAGCCATATGATCAGCAGAAACCTGGCGCAGTTGCCTACCACCCTCTCCCCTACCAAAAAATCCAATGCCAAATGGTCAGAAACAACTTCTTGTTTTTATTAACCTTCAATATCAGTTTAGATGTTCACAATATTATCAATTGCCAAAACACGGCCTTAGATTTGCTCTACGTGTAACATTTGGCTAAAACAACTGTAGGTTAAGAGATGAAAGGTGGCTTACTGTGAGCAAAGACCATGGTGGAGAAGGCGAACCAGAATATCATGCCTAATTGATGCAAAGTAGACCCACCGAATTCTGTATTTTTCTCGCGTTCAAGAAGCCAAACCAAAAACCCAACCGCAACACAAGAGATAAAGGTTGTGATCCACAGTTGCCAAGTCAGTGGTTTAAAAACAAGCCATGTATTTTTCCTCTTATCGTCTTGGATTTTTACAACCATTGAAACACCAGACTCAGTATATGGCAGAGTGAAGTCGACGTACTGTGACCTATTTACTAGAATTGTTACATCTCCAGCCACAGCGTCATAGTTCTGTTCATTGATTAGGAAAAAACGTTAGCTGTAGTATATTGCATCTTGCTCCATGTTGATTAAAGTGTGTTTGGTTTTTAAATTCATAGGAAAAAGGAAGATACTTACTCCAAGGTACACTTGATAGACCAACTCATTGTAATTACCAGCCATCTTGTGGTCAGGAGTTGCAAATGGAATGTATTCATACGGCACGCCGTATGGTAGTGCTGCCATCACTGCATTAAAAACATCTATGCAGTATCCTTCCACTGTTGTAGAATTGTCGGAATTCCAAGTTACACGAACGAAATCAGTGAAACCAGCCTTTACAGGTACTCCTACTCTCAGTTTCTTCCCTCTCGTAGGAACCACCCAACCTTTAGGTGGAGATGGTTCGTCGCCTGGCCATATAGTGGGCCCAAGGTTGGACTTGGAAGTGGCATAGTTTTTTTTGGATGCAATTGTGATGTTCAGTTCTTTAACAATCCCACTCTCTTTCGTCCAATATCCTATGCCTCTAGCTCCTGGACCTACCATATTGACTATCTCGTATGGAGGCGCTTGGAGTTGACCATCGACCAATCGAAAATCTCCAGCAAGGCCTCTGAATGTGATGTTTGATAAAGCCTGAATCAGCTCTGGTCCACTTAATGATACTCCAAAGGCTTCAAGATCTGTAGAACTTGTAGACATGTTTGTCTCTTGATATGTAAGATTTGCTAACCCTACTCTTTCTGCTGCCATGGCTAGTGCAATGGCTGAGTCATAAGCCCATAGCCCGTATATGTCCACACCAAGGGCTTTTGGATTGCTCTGCAGAACCTTTTTCTTGTATTGAGTTGTAAAGTCGTCCAGTTCCTTTGTCTGTGGAACATAAGGTTTTACCCCTATTACCCCTAGCATAGATGCTATGACAGAACGATCCATTGAGTTTAAATCGTTTGTGATGCTATCTGTTATTATCCATGCATAATCTTTACTCATCATTCCTAGTTGCTTCACTTTGGTGAACAGGCGAGAAGCAAGAGGGTTCAACATGTGGACGATGAAAACTCTGGTTTGCATAGCCATCAACTTGTAAAGCTCTGCAAGGATTTGATCATCTGTTGCTGATGGTGAAATGACACTCCTATAAGGTACGCGCACATTTACCTGTTCTAAGGCATCAGTCAGAAATGGTAGAATCCCTTCTCCAAATTCAGTGTTCTCATAAACGGCCACAACTTCTCTCCATCCAAAGTCTTGAATAATTGCAACTATGGCGCCTACTTGTGAAGAGTCTTTTAGAGTAGCCCTGATGAAATATGGACTCCGAAGTGATGAAAGAGAAGGACTTGTGGCTGAGAAGGTAATAATAGGAACATGAGCTTTGTGTCCAAGAGAAATAAGGAAGTTAGCCTGACTTGAGTACACGGGACCTATGATTGCTTGCACTTCAACGTTCTTCAGTAGGTCCAGACCTGCATTTCATGTGCAACAAAACGTTCATCAGTCGATTGCCTACATTCTGGAAGGTGCATCTTGAATCTGTTTGCACTTTCCCAGTATATGGTAATATTTCAGCTAGTACTTCAACACAATTTTTCCATGTAAAGAACTGAATAGTAGTAGATACAGCCACATCTTGAGTGAATATTTAGAAAATTTTAATATTTCAATGTTCTTCCTCCTTTCTTGAAAATTGAAGTTTTGTGGGCTTAAATTTTTTTTAAAATCTCACTTATACAACTAGGAAAAGTTTATAGCTTTTATTGGGAAAAATATGTATAATGCTTAAGCAAACTAGCCTGTGAGGAACAGATAAATAAGAGTGTTTTTTGGCCCTGTGATATCTAGTAACATCTTGTTCTGTTGAACTTGAGCAAGAAACTAACAATATAGTAGTAGAGCGTTTACTCTTTCTTATACATAAACTTGTTTCCCGGACAGACTAAAATGCCATACCCAAAAAAATCATTATGGATTGTTCCTACAGAATTGTAATTTGAAATTTATAGAATTTCTTGATTGCCAACTAGTTTAATTAATAACATCCATTTTCAGACAAGACAAAGCGATTGACCCATTGTTTCACATGGGAGACCTCAGAACAAGAATAAGAAAATCATTGAATAGTTAATAGGCTAAATCAAATTATAACTTTTTGTTTCCTCTATTTCTTCTTCCTTATTTCCTGAGTGTGTGTTATATGTTTTTTTATAGGCAGAGTACCTGCTGCAGCTGCTCCAACGGCATCGTCTTTGGAGTCCCGGTCGGTAAGAACCAGCTTCGTTCTATATTGTTTGTGCGTAGAGTAGAAATCCGTAAGCGCCATTGATAAGCAGTTGAATGACATCTGTCCAAAACCATCCATGTTTAACACAACCCCTACTCTTACAGTGATGTTCTGAGCCGTCGCCATTTTTGTAGGAAAAATCTTCAAAGTGATCAATAAATAAAAGAAGAGATGCAGAATTGGTTTGCTGCAGGTAATTCTTCTCTTCTCCATATCCTTTTTTCCTAAATTTTGCATGTTTGAGACTTGAGAGAATGATCATTGTTTGGTTACCATTGTTTGAAGGGTTTGTCTTCAACTGTCACATCCACAGTTAAAATATAGGTAGGGCCCAAAACATGGTCTGTGCTATGTGTATAATACAGAATATATATATAATCCAGCATGGTGTGTGCTGAAAGAATCATAGAGTTTACTTTTGTGAAGTCAATGACGTATCACCAACATGCATGCAACTTGATGAAAAAAATGGTTGGTAATTTTTAAGCTGATCCGAAAAGTTATATGATCTTTCCCTTTATTTTACTTTTACAAATAGCACAAGTCTTAAATAGTTTCTGTAATTTATTCCAAAATATAAAATACCTATTGGTTTCGTCACCAACAGTCCTTGTATCCTATTGACTATTTGTTAAAGGTAACCTTTTATCGTCAATTAAGGCCTTAGGTTGGTATTGTGGCTTTTTCTCTCACTGTGGGGTGTGGGAGAGGACGGGGTTCAAATTTGATTGGGTGTGTACGTGTGTGTTGACTTGGTCAAGAAGAAGAATATAAATAAGTCTTCGACCAGAAAGGTCAACTTTCCATAAGGCTCAAGACGTGAAGACAAGCACACTCATAGTCTACTTGTCATTCTTTTCTCTACTCATTTCCCAATCCATTCCACTTGCAGATTACACCTTTCCAATTACCTGTAAATTAAAATTAAATTTAGGGTATTTTGTATTGTAATTACTCAAGAGAGTGTTCGCAATTTTAGAACATAATTTAAATATTGCATGTTATTGAAAAATTGGAATGTTTCGTAGCCCGTAAAACACTCTGCGTAAATTACAAAATATATTCTCAAGATTCACAGAAGGATTCTGTTTTATTTCCAACTTCCATGTAATCACAGAGCTGAGTAAATAATGTAAATTTGATTTTTTTTCCTTTTGTCCTTTTTTATTGGTAAAACTGACTTTGAGTGATTCATTGTGTACAAATGTAGTTGAGTTTGGCAAAAAGAAGAAGAAGAATTGGAGAAAGGAGACCTCGATCAGATACGTCTGCACGTGCGGCACGAAGCTCAACATGTTAGACAAGGATACTCAAATTCTTACTCGGTACCCAAATATGAACTCCTAGAAATTATCTCCTTACTTCCATTGTCGTGCTCGTAATGATTGTCATTCCTCAGTAAACATTTAATTCCTTGTGCATCTCATTTTCACTGTTAGCTTAAGTTTTTCCATCGTAAAAGCTATAATGTAGAAGAATCCAAATATGTTTGACGAGAGGGAATTATAGTGGGAATATGTAAGGGGTGAGTAGAACTTTCCAAGACAGCAAAAATTTGAGTTTCTATGTCATGATTTCGAACACATTTCTTAGTCTCACTCTCACACCCTTACAACTTACAAGAGTCAATGAGGAATCGATAAAAAATGCAAACTTTTGGATAAAGTTTTATGAGGATATACATAACCAAAACAAAGTTCAAATTTATGTATCATAATCACAGTAAAAGCAAAAGGTTAGAACATGAAACAAAACATAAGAGAACTTGCCGATCAAAGTCCCAAGAAGATATTCTCAGAAGAGAAGTTAATCACGTTATTTCAAGAAAGAGAATTTAAGGGGAAAAAAATTACGAAACACGTAGAATGAGATTTAGAAATTAGGATACCACCTCCTCAATTAAGAGTCGCACACCAATCTTTATTTTGAGGTAAACAGAAACCTGACAGCCACATGTGCTAGAGTTTAGGTGTTAGTCTTTCCTTGAAAGTCTTTAGTGACTGCCATAACTCATATATCTGTCTCTCAATTGTGGGATCATTATCGACAATTTTGGGATCATTATGGATAATTGGGGGATCATTATGGATAATTGGGGGATCATTATGGATAATTGGGGATCATTATGGACAATTGGGGGATCATTATGGATAATTGGGGGATCATTATGGATAATTGGGGGATCATTATGGACAATTGGGGGATCATTATGGACAATTGGGGGATCATTATGGACAATTGGGGGATCATCTTTATGGACATTCTTATTTTCACGTCCTTGTCTAATCATATAATTTATGACCACTGCTATTCCAACTGTTCCTACAATAATAAAGACTACCCTGAAGCTTGATAGGCCAATACTTTTGGTGTCAGTGTCTGGACATTTGGACTCATCTCCCAACCACTTCTTTTCAATATCCACCATTTTTTGAACCTCAGTCACATTCAAAATTTCTCTCGAAACATCAGGTACTAGAGGAGAATCTATTGGAAAAACCTGCAAATAAGAGAGAAAGAGAGTCTAGAAAGCAAAAATAAAAATAAAAAATGAAAACATATATATAGTGAAGAGGGTCACATACAAATCCGAAACCAGCAGCCTTATAAGTGGGTCCGACCATCATGTATTTCGAACAGTATTTGCCTAGAAACATCTTTATATATGGGATCTCATGAAAGGCAGCTGCTATTCCACCATTTGCACTCCCTTTGGAGAGAAGTTCATCCATTTCCTCTGCTGAGTTGAAAGGCCGAAGTTGCGACTCGTTAAAAAGGTTTTTCAGAAATCCATATACAAACGATGTATTCGAGTAGCCTACATAGTCCTTGTTTCTTATAAGCTCATTAACATCATTCACTATCAGCTGCTGGGCTGTTAACATGGATGTAAGACTGGAAGCATAGCCTTGGGTTAATATAAATACCGCCAATAGCCATGCAATCACCACTATCTTGGCGGAGTTGGTTTTCACCTTCTCCTCTACCAAAAAAAAAAAAAGTCAATGCCAAAATTGGCAGAGTTAATTAAGTAGGTTTTAATATTTGGTAAAAAAGGACTTACTGTAGTTTAAAAGATGAAAGGTAGCTTACTGTGAGCAAAGAACATGGTGGAGAAGCTGAACCAGAATATCATGCAAAATTGGTCCCAACGAGACCCTCTGAAATCTCTATTTTCTGGGCGTTCAAGAAGCCAAACCAAAATCCCAATTATAACAAAAAAGAAGAATATTGTTGACCACAACTCCCAAGTCAATGGCTTCACTAATATCCATGTATTTCCCTTCTTATCCTCTGGGATCGGTACAACCATCGAAACACCAGACTCTATAAAAGGCAGAGTGAAGTCTACGTACTGAGACCTATTTCCTAGAATTGTTACGTCACCAGCCACAGCGTCATAGTTCTATTCATCAATAAGCAGAGAATAGAAGAATTCAGGCATAGTATAGTGCATCTTGCTTTGTGCTGATAGAAAATGTATTTGATTTTTAAATTCAATAAGAAAAGGGAAAATACTTACTCCAAGGTACACTTGATAGGCCATTTCATTATAATCTCCAGCCATCTTGTGATCAGGAGTTGCAAATGGAATGTATTCATACGGCACATCATATGGTAGTGCTTTCATCACCGCATCAAAAATATCTATGCAGAATCCTTCCACTGTCGTAGAATTGTCGGAATTCCATGTAACACGGACGAATTCAGTGAAACCATCCTTTACAGGCACGCCTACTCTCATTTTCTTGGTTTTTGTTGGAACCACCCAACCTTTAGGTGGCGATGATTCGTTGCCTGGCCATGTAATTGATCCGAGGTTGTCTTTGGAAGTTGAATATGCGCTTGCGCTTGAACTACTGAAGTTTAGTTTGTTGACAATTCCATTCTCTTTTGTCCAATATCCTATACCACTAGCTCCAGGACCAACAATGTTGACTATTTCGTAAGGCGGTGCTTGGAGTTGGCCATCGACTAATTGGAAGTTTCCAGCAAGGCCTCTAAACGTGATACTCAATAAAGCCTGAATGAGCTTTGGTCCACTTAACGATACCCCAAAGGCTTCAAGATCTGTAGAATTTGTCGACGTGTTCGTCTTCTGATATGTAAGATTTGCTAACTCTGCTTTTTCAACTGCCATGGCTAGTGCAAGGGCCGAGTCATAAGCCCATATACCATATATGTCCAGATTTAGAGCTTTTGGATTGCTCTGCTGAATCTTGTTTTTGTATCGAATTGCAAAGTCGTCCAGCTCTTTTGTCTGTGGAATATAAGGTTTTACTCCTATTACTCCTAGCATCGATGCTACGAGAGAAGGATCCATTGCAGTTAATTCGTTTGTGATGCTGTCTGTTATTATCCATGCGTAATCTTTACTCATCATTCCTAGTTGTGCTGCTTTGGCGAACAGGCGAGAACCGAGACTGCGTAACATGTGCACGATGAATACTCTTGTTTGCATAGTCTTCAGCTTGTTAAGCTCATCGACAATTTGTTCGTCTGTTGCTAATGACGGAATGACACTCCTGTAAGGTACGCGCACATTTACCTGTTCTAAGGCATCGCTTAAAAACGGTACAATCCCTTCCCCGAATTCGTTATCCTCATAGATTGGCACGACTTCTTTCCATTTAAAGGCTTGAATAATTGCAACTATGGGGTTTACTTGCGTAGAGTCGTTTAGAGTAGCCCGAACGAAATAAGGACTCCTTAGTGATGAAAGAGAAGGACTTGTGGCTGAGAAGGTAATAATAGGAACGTGAGCTTTCTGTCCAAGAGAAATAAGGAAATTAGCCTGTACCGAGTACATGGGACCTATTATGGCTTGCACTTCAATATTCTTCAGCAGGTCCAAACCTGCATTTCATGGGCAACATAACATAGTTGTATGCTTTTTATTTTGAAATTAAGATGTAAAAAGCGATGACCGTTTAGGGTATTTCTCATCTAGGAAAAAAAATTCACTTGATCTGGATTTGTCAGTAGTAATGAACGTTATCAAAAGATGTCACGTGGTGAAGAAAATAGTCCTTTTACCCTATTATCCTTCAATATCGGTAATGTTGTGATGCGATTTCCGTAAAGAAATATTTTGGTGAGGGTAAATATGTTATACATTGGGATTACTATGTTTGGGTAAGTTTCCAATTATGCTTGAAGTATAGTTAGAAGAACAAGTAATGCTGCTGAAGCCTGAAAGTTATAACCAACAGAAAAGTTGGCAGTTGGGCCCAATTGAATATTCATCCTACAGCATCTGACATAGTAATTAAAAAATCTTACTATATGAGTTGATTACGTTTATAATTTTTTTATATTTTTTTCGTTTCTTCCTTGTTTCTTGAATGTGTGTTGTGTGTGTTTTAGGCGGAGTACCTGCAGCAGCTGCCCCGATGACGTCTCCGTTGGAGTCCCGGTTGTAGAGAAACAGCCTCGTGTTGTAAGAATCATGTGTAGTGTAGAAATCCGATAGCGCCATTGATATGCAGTTGAATGCCATCTTTCCATACTCATCCATGTCTAGCACCACTCCTACTCTTACAGAGATGTTCTGTGCCGCTGCCATTTTTGTTGAGAAAATCACGGCACATAAATAACAGAAGAGATGCAAAATGACATATCTGCAGGTTTTGATCTTCTCCATTTCTTTTTTTTTTCTTTCTAGATGATGATTTAATTTGATTACCAAAAAAAAATGCATACACAGGGCATTGTGTTTTTGGATGTTTGAATTTGAACTGTTACATCCAGAACTAAGTACATGGTGTAGGACCCAAAATGAGCTGTCCTAATATATTGTATTTTGAAGTTTCTTTGGAGAATCATGGGAGTTTACTTTTGTAAAGTCAATGAGCTATCCAAAATTGGTTGATGTTGTAAATTTTCATAAATGCTTGTTAAAAGGTTTGATTAGAATGATTTTTTTTTTATGTTACGGCCACCCCCGAGTTAAGATTAAATTACGACAAACTCACTTATGTTTGGATAATTACAACCATCCATCGACTATGAATCTTCTACGCGTACACCCTTACGGTGTCAAATTCAACGTAATCTTCTAGATTATGGAAGATTCCAAATTTGACACCGCAAGGATGGACTTGAGGGGATGATTAATTGATTATAAATATCCAAACATGAGGGATTTTTTCGTAATTTAGCATTACCCTATGGGAATGACCGTAATTTACCCTTATAAACAATTATTCATTCATTCTTGAGGTTTGACTTATTACAAAAAAAACTCGAACTCTTCGAAATTTGAAATTTACATGAGGCAATTAGGGTGATTAATCATGTTTAGCAACTTCTATGGTTGACTTTGACTTTGAAAGATTTATTGGTTATAAATGTAATTGATTTGGCAAGGCAGGGGAAGACGTGAACAAAGTGCTCTTACTCAGAATATTGAAAATGTATTTATTACAAGTGCAAATATTTAAATCTAACTAGAGCGGATAATATTGACAACCTCGGAGTACTTTATGAGAAGAAGAATCCAAGTTGTCGTCACTCGTGACAGAGATGTTGGTAATTAATAATTACTGATTTATATTCTTTTTAATGATTGCATTGATGGATTGTGTGGATGCCTAGTACATGTTTGTTGAAATGCCTACAAGAATATTAACTCTTAGAAATTGCCTGCATTCTTCCATTGTCATACTCAAGTCATGCATCTCTTTTCCTCTATTAGCTCGTACTTAAGGTGAAATCTGTAGCTTTGTGATTTTTCCTAAACAGCCCTTCTCCGAATTTCTACACAATTACATTTTTTTCGATATTGTATCAATGCTAGTTTTAATGCTAATGATGTGTTATCGCAAATCAAAATTTCAGGCATTAAAGCTCCTAAGGAACTATCTTGGAACAAGACACTAATCGAGATCTTTTTTTCTTTTATTCTTCTTGAAATGTTAGATGAGAGTACTCTTCTACAATGGAAATGAAATTACAAGATGTCATCTTACCCCTATCTGATTGAGATGAAAGATAAAGCTACCACACTTAGTGAACTTCATGCGCCAAGTCCACCGTTGTTGATGACAATTGCTCGTTTTGATTCGGATTGACAAGTTCGATTTCTTGCTGCATAGCTCGAAAATCTACATTCTGCGCATTTGGGCTCGAGAAGTCGGGCCATTAGTACACGGAGAGGCCACTGAAAAAGTCGACGGACTAAATCGAAAATCATGTTCGTTAGATGATTCTGCTGCTCACTTCACGCAATCACCTCCACAGCCACTCTCTCTATCTCTATTTTTCGCGTAGGAATTTGATCGCGTAGATTATCAATGCTGAAGCTGCAGCAATTCCCACTATCAAGAACAGCCCCCAAAAGCTCTCTAAACCGATACTGTTGGACGAGAACAAAGTACTAGAATCTGGACATTTGGTTTTATCGATCATTTTCTTATATTGACTTGACTGGGCGAAGAAGAAGAAGAAGAGTGTGAAAGAGACCTCGGCCAGACACGTCTACGCCTCTGGCCATGGGGATGATCGAGACTGTTAATCTTACTCAGGTAAACGCTCTCTCATTTTGCTTTAATATTACCACTTGCTGTATATGTTTTTTTTTCTTCTATTTATATCAACCACTTTGGATTCGTTCAACACCAAGTATATCTGACCTAATCCTGATTGGGAATCCTTATAACAAAATGTGTTCTATTTATGTGTCAGTTTATTTTTTGGGGTCAATTGTAGAAACTATTGTTTGAGGGGGTATTCTGTGTTTTTTTTTTTTGTTAATGTTGGTGTTGATGCCTATTTCATGTTTGTTGAAATGCCTAAAAGAATATGTATGATCTCTAGTGAATGGCATCCCTTAGTAAACACTTTAACGAGGAGGAATTCTAGTGGGACTGTGGAAGCGGTGAATAGAAGTTTATAAGACAGCCAAATGTGAGTTCTACGACATGATTTTAGGTCATTTGGACACACTCTTTAGGTATACCCTCATACTAAAAGTTTGACTACTGAAGGACCTAAACTAAAATTTAAACCGGGACGACTTTTAGATGTGTATAGATAACCAACACAGAATTCCAATTTATATGTCATAATTACAGTAGAGTACAAAGGTTCGAACATGAAATGAAACAGAAGAGAACTTGCTGGTGCAAGTCCTAAGAAGAGAAATCAAGGAAAAGAAAATGAAACATGTAGCAACTGATTTATGATTTACAATAACACCTCTAGCTTTTTTTATGTTTCCTTGATGTCCCTTTAACAGAGTTCATTTTTTTTTCCTTCTTTGTAATGATATTTTAATCAAAGCTAGTGATTTGTAGCCCATATCAGAAATTGAAAGGTAGCATACATCTGCTATTGCACTTGTGAAGTTATACACATTTAAAGTGGCGATGACTATCTTGCTACAGCAAAAGCAAAATGTAGAACAATCCAAATATGTTGACGAGGATGAACTGTAGTAGGATTGTGGAAAGGGGGAGTAGAATTTTCTAAGATAGCAAGATTTGAGTTTTTACCTCACGATTTGGAACACCCTTCTTAGTATCACATCTTCATACTAAAAGTTCGGTTACAGCTTACAAAGTGTCACGGAGGATCCAACAAAGAGTACCAATATATCACAATCATAGTGGAAGCAAAAAATTACAAATTAGGTGATTCACTCGCTTTAATTCAGATTCTTAGACTAATTGCCTTGTTCATCTCTATTATTGAACCTCATCGGTAACTCATGTAACTCATGTTCATGTAAATGTGCCCGAATTGCGGGCAGTTCATTTGGATTCTCAGGTACATTGCCTTGTTGACCACCTCCTACCTCGTACCTCCTGTTCAGTAACCGATGTAATTCATCTCTCTGGCTCTGCGCTGTGAGTTCATCACCAGGGAATTGCGGTTTTTTACTGAAGAATCTAAATATAAGTGCTAAAACTCCAGCTATTCCTACCATAATAAAGAGTCCCCTGAAGCTTGAAAGGCCAAGACTCTTAGGTGGAAGTAAGCTGTTAAGGTCTGGACATTTGGTCTTATCTCCCAACCACGTCGTCTCAATCTCGACCATCTTCTGGCCCTCCGCCACATTCAAAATTTCTCGTGAAACATCAGGTACTAGAGGAGAATCTATTGGGAAGACCTGCAGCAAAGAAGAGAGATATTTTATTAAAAGTACAGAAAACGACAACATAGAATGAAAAAAAAATATATGTGATAGATACACTTGAAAGTAGGTGATGAGGAGGGTCACATACGAATCCAAAACCTTCAGCCTTGTACGTGGGCCCGGCCATCATGTATTTTGAACAGTATTTGCCTAGAAACAGCTTTATGTACGGGATCTCATGAAAGGCAGCTGCTATTCCACCATTTGCACTCCCTTTGGAGAGAAGTTCATCCATTTCCTCCGCTGACTTGAATGACCGAAGTCGAGATGCATCAAATTCCATTTTCTTGAGAAATCCAAAAACAAATGATGTGTTCGAGTAGCCTACATATTCCTTGTTTCTTATGAGCTCATTAATATCAGTAACTGCTGGCTCCACCTTCTGGATTGTTAATATGGATGTAAGACTGGCGGAGTAGCTTTGGGTTAATACAAATACTGCCAAGAGCCATATGATCAGCAGAAACCTGGCGCAGTTGCTTATCACCCTCTCCCCTACCAAAAAATTCAATGCCAAATGGTCAGAAACAACTTCTTGTTTTTATTAACATTCAATATCAGTTTAGATGTTTACAATATTATCAATTGCCAAAACACGGCCTTAGATTTGCTCTAGTGTAACATTTGGCAAAAATGACTGTAGTTAAAAGATGAAAGGTGGCTTACTGTGAGCAAAGACCATGGTGGAGAAGGCGAACCAGAATATCATGCCAAATTCATGCAAAGGAGACCCGCTGAATTCTGTATTTACATCACGTTCAAGAAACCAAACCAGACACCCAATTGCAACACAAGAGAAAAAGGTTGTGAACCACAGCTCCCTAGTCAGTGGCTTAAAAACAAGCCATGTATTTTTGCTCTTATCGTGTTGGATTGGTACGACCATTGAAACACCAGACTCAGTATACGGCAAAGTGAAGTCGACGTACTGTGACCTATTTGCTAGAATTGTTACATCCCCAGCCACAGCGTCATAATTCTGTTGATTGATTAGAGAAAAGGTCAGCTGTACCATCTTGCTCTATGTTGATAAAAAAATGTGTTTGATTTTTAAATTCATTGTAATAAAGAAGATACTTACTCCAAGGTACACTTGCTGGGTCAGCGCATTGTAATCACCAGCCATCTTGTGATCAGTTGTTGCAAATGGAATGTATTCATACGGCACACCATATGGCAGTGCTGCCATCACAGCATCAAAAACATCTATGCAGTATCCTTCCACTGTTGTAGAATTGTCGGAATTCCAAGTTACACGAACGAAATCTGTGAAACCATCCTTTACGGGTACTCCTACCTTCAATTTCTTCCCTCTTGTAGGAACCACCCAACCTTTAGGTGGAAATGATTCGTCGCCTGGCCATATAGTAGGCCCAAGGTTGGACTTGGAAGTGGAATATTCATTTGTGCTTGAACTAGTGAAGTTCAGTTTGTTGATGATTCCGTTCTCTTTTGTCCAATATCCTATGCCTCTAGCTCCAGGACCAACCATATTGACTATCTCATATGGAGGCGCTTGGAGTTGGCCATCGACCAATCGAAAATCTCCAGCAAGGCCCCTAAATGTGATATTTGATAAAGCCTGAATGAGCTCTGGTCCACTTATTGATACTCCAATGGCTTCAAGATCCGTAGAATTTGTTGATGTGTTCGTTTCTTGATATGTAAGATTTTTTAGTCCTGCAGTTTCTGCTGCCATGGCTAGTGCTATGGCCGAGTCGTAAGCCCATAGCCCGTAAATGTCCACGCCAAGGGCTTTTCGATTGCTTTGCAGAACCCTTTTCTTGTATCGAGTTATAAAGTCATCCAGTTCCTTTGTATTTGGAACATAAGGTTTTACTCCTATTACTCCTAGCATGGATGCTATGACAGAAGGGTTCATTGAATTTAAATCGTTTGTGATGCTATCTGTTATTATCCATGCATAATCTTTACTCATCATCCCTAGTTGTTCCACTTTGGTGAACAGGCGAGAAGCAAGAGGGTTCAACATGTGGACGATGAAAACTCTGGTTTGCATAGCCATCAACTTGTAAAGCTCTGCGAGGATCTGATCATCTGTTGCTGAAGTTTGAATGACACTCCTGTACGGTACACGCACTTTTACCTTTTCTAAGGCATCGGTTAAAAATGGTATAATCCCTTCTCCAAATTCAGTATTCTCGTAAATGGTTACAACTTCTCTCCATCCAAAGGCTTGAATGATTGCAACGATTGCGCCTACTTGTGAAGAGTCTTTTAGAGTAGCCTGAATGAAATATGGACTACGAAGCGATGAAAGAGAAGGACTCGTGGCTGAGAAAGTAATGATGGGAACTTTAGCTTTGAGTCCAAGAGAAATAAGGAAGTTAGCCTGACTTGAGTACACGGGACCGATGATGGCTTGCACTTCAACATTCTTCAGTAGGTCCAGACCTGCATTTCATGAGCAAGAAATCATTCAGTTGACTGTTACAATTAGTAATGTGCATCTTGAACGGTTTGCACTTCTCCCAGTATAAGGTAATATTTTAACTACTATTTTAATACAAATTTTCCTGGTATAGAATCTCATTTGTTGGAAAGAAAACTGAATAGTACTAGATACGTCCATCTTGAGAGTGAATATTTAGTCAATTTAATATTTCAATGTTTCTCCGCACCTGTTGAAAATTCAAATTTTTTGGGCTTAAAATTTCTTTAAAACAGATCACGCCTATACATTTAGGACTAGTTTATAGCTTTTATTGCGAAAAATATGTATAACTAGCACTTGCTTAAGCAAACTGACCTTTGAGGAACAGATAATTCAGACTCTGTTTTGTCTCTATGATATCTAGCCGATAAACATTTGTTCTGTTGAACCTATGCAAGATACTGACGATATAGTACAATGTTACTGTTATAAATGTACTTATCTATCGAACGTTTTTATAAATGTACTTATCTATCGAACGAGCTAAATTGCTAATATTCTAAAATTTCTGAATTTCGAACTAGTTTATTGAATAGTCTACATTTTCCAGACAAGATAAAGCTATTGAGTATTGACCCATTGTTTGATATGGTAGACCTCATAACAAGAATAAGAAAACCAGAGAATTATGTAAATTAAATAAACCTCTTATCAGGTTAGGTCTGATTATCTTTTTATCCTAATATATATATATATCTATATATATATATATATATATATATATATATATATTAATTCGAAATTTTAAGATAAGACAAAGGCGATGGCTGTTGATGTGCTACTCATCATCGCAACAGAAAATGGTTGCATAAGAAAATTATGACCAACGGATTTGTTTTGCAGTTCGGCCCTACTTGAAGGAAATAATATATGAAAAAGGCTAGCAAAAGAAATGAAGTTTGAAGGCAAAGAAAAATTCATCATCCTAGAGCATTTGACAAATAAACATCTTACGGTACGAGTTGGTTAAGTGCATAATCTTTTTTTCTTTCTATTTCTTCCTCCTAATTTCCTGAGTGTGTGTGGGTGTGTATTTTTTAGGCTTTGATGTACCTGCTGCAGCTGCCCCAACGACGTCGTTTTTAGAGTCCCGACTGGTGAGACTCAGCTTCGTTCTATATTTGTCATTTGTAACATAAAATTCCGAGAGGGCCATTGATATGCACGTGAATGTCATCCGTCCAAATGCATCCATGTCTAACACAACTCCGACTTTTACACGGATGATTTGGGCCGTTGCTGTTTTTGTGGAGAAAATATTTAAAGTGATCAGTAAGTAAAAGAAGATACACAAAATGGGATTATCGTTGCAGGTATTTTTCTTCTCCATATCTTTTTGGCAAAATTTTGCGTGTTTGAGATTCGAGAGAATGGGATCATTCTTTGGTTAACATTGTTTGGATGTTTGAACATGAACTGTCACATCAGCTAAAATATATGTAATACAGTTTGCTGAAAGAATCATGGAGTTTACTTTTTAAAAGTCAATGAACCATCCAACATGCATGCAACTAGATGAAAAAAAAAGGGCTGATACTTTCTTAGTTGACCTGAAAAGTTATATGGTTATTTATTTTATTTTTACAAATAGCACAAGTCTTAAGTAATTTCTGTAGTTTATTCTAGAATACAATTATAAAACACCGATGAGTTTCAAGTTTCAACACCAACAATTCTTGCACCCGATTGGCGAATTTGTAAAGTTAACGTTTATGGTAACTTTTTATTGTCGATCAAGGTTTAACTTAGGTTGGTATTGTGGTTTCTCTCAGTGTGGGGTGTCAAGAAGATGGGGTTCAAATCTGTTTGAGTGTGTATTTAAAACGGTATTTGGATTAAAAAATAATAATAATAATAATAAATAAACCATTGGATATTACTGTAATTGACTTAGCCAAGAAGAAGAATGTAAATAAGTCCTAGGTCATTGGATATTACTGTAATTGACTCATTCTAGTTGTCATTCTTTTCTCTACTCATTCTACTTGCAAATTTTAATAGGGTATATCTAAATAGATTTTGAAGGCTCGGGATTTCGTAATCCAGAGTGAAGTTCATAATTCCGGACTTTGTAGCCCGAACTACGCTACGGGCTACAAAGCCCAGAATTATGCCTTTTTCTCTTAAACCGTGAAATTGAATTTAAATATTTAATTTTAAATTTTAGACAATACGGGCTTCGTATCCCGGACTTGAACTAAAAGCACCGGGTTTCTTATCCAGGAATACATGTCGTCTAAAGTATGAAATATATTCTTAAGGTTTACTTACTTACAAAAGAAGAAACTATTTTTATGTTGAACTTTCAAGTTAAATATATATATCTTAAAGATTAAGAGAGAAATATTTGAACTTTGTTAGGGAGTGCTTGTAATCTTGAGATAACTTAAGAGTTGTGGCTGATTGAAGTCCCAAGAAGATATTCTCAGAAGAGAATTTAATCCCAAGACATTATTATTTCAACAAATACAATTTAAAGTGGGGGGAAAAACGATGAAACACGTAGAATGAGATTTACAAATTAGGATACAACCTCCTCACAACGACGAAAAACCTGTATGTGACAGCATTTTGGTGGTTCACTAGTTTCCATTCCGATTCCCAGGATTATTTATTTGTTGGTCTCTTTCCTCGCAACGCTTGAGTAACTCACATAACTCATAAATCTGTCTCTCGATTGTGGGTTCGTCACTGTGGACATGAGTTCCATATCCGAACATAATCATATAACTTATAATCGCTGCAAGTCCGGTTGCTCCGACAATAATAAAGACCACCCTGAAGCTTGATAGGCCGAGACTTTTGGTGTTAGTGTCCGGCCGTTTGGCCTCACCTCCCAACCACTTCTTCTCAATCTCCACCATCGTCTGGCCCTCGGTCACACTCAGAATTTTCCTCGAAACATGAGGTACTAGAGGAGAATCTATTGGGAAGACCTGCAGAAAAGAAGAGAGAAGTAGAGTCTAGAAAGAAAAAAAGACGACAACGCAAAATGGAAACGTATATGTAGTCAAGGGAGTCACATACAAATCCGAAACCAGCAGCCTTATATGTGGGTCCGACCATCATGTATTTTGAACGGTATTTTGCTATAAACAGATTTAAGTATGGAATCTCGTGAAAGGCAGCAGCAATTCCACCGTTTGCACTCCCTTTGGAGAGAAGTTGATCCATTTCCTCCGCTGACTTGAACGGCCGAAGTTGCGACTTATCGAAACGTTTTTTCAGAAATTCGTATACAAAAGAGGTATTGGAGTAGCCCACATATTCCTTGTTTCGAATAAGCTCGTTAACATCAGTATCTGTCAGTTTCTGGACTGTTAACATGGATGTGAGACTCGAAGCATAGCCTTGGGTTAATATAAATACCGCCAAGAGCCATACAATCACCACTACCTTTGCGGAGTTGCTTACCACCCTCTCCTCTACCAAAAAAAAAAATTCAATGCCGAAAGGTCAGAAATAACTTCTTATTTTATTACCTTTTCTATGCTCCGTTAGTTAAGTAGGTTTAATCCTCAACATCTGACTAGATGATTATACTCTATATTTTGCTTTAGTGTAACATTTGGCAAAATGACTAAATGTAATTTAAATGATGAAAGGTGGCTTACTGTGGGCAAAGAACATGGTGGAGAAGGAAAACCAGAATATCATGCAAAATTGATCCCAACCAGTCCCTCTGAAATCTCTATTTCTTGGGCGTTCAAGAAACCAAACCAAAATCCCGAATAAAACAAAGGAGACAAAGATTGTCGACCACAGTTCCCAAGTCAACGGCTTCACCAATAGCCATGTATTTCCCTTCTTATCTTCTGGGATCGGTACAACCATCGAAACACCAGACTCTCTGTAAGGCAGGGTGAAGTCGACATACTGAGACCTATTTCCGAGAATTGTTACGTCTCCAGCTACTGCGTCATAGTTCTGTTCATTAATAAGCGAAAACAAAAAAAAAAAAAAAAAAAAAAAAAAAAAAAAAAAAAAACGTTCAGGCACAGCATACTGCATCTTCTGTGTTGATAAAAATGTATTTGGTTTTTAATTTTGTAGGAAAGAAAGAAGAACTTACTCCGAGGTACACTTCATAGACCAAATCATTGTAAACTCCAGCCATCTTGCGATCAGGTGTTGCAAATGGAATGTATTCATACGGCACATCATATGGTAGTGCTGCCATCACCGCATCAAAAACATCTATGCAGTATCCTTCCACTTTAGTAGTATTGTCCGAATTCCACGTAACACGCACGAATTCGGTGAAACCAGCCTTTACAGGCACTCCTACTCTCAGTTTCTTGGTTTTTGTCGGAACTGCCCAACCTTTAGGTGGAGATGATTCGTTGCCTGGCCATGTAATAGATCCGAGGTTGTCTTTGGAAGTTGAATATGCGCTTGTGCTTGAACTAGTGAACTTTAGTTTGTTTACAATTCCATTCTCTTTTGTCCAATATCCTATGCCACTAACTCCATGAGCAACAATGTTGACTATTTCATAAGGAGGTGCTTGGAGTTGACCATCGACTAATTGGAAGTTTCCAGCAAGGCCTCTAAATGTGGTACTCGATAAAGCCTGAATTAGCTTTGGTCCACTTAACGATACCCCAAAGGCTTCAAGATCAGTAGAATTTGTCGACGTGTTTGTCTTTTGATATGTAAGATTTGATAACCCTGCTTTTTCAACTGCCATGGCTAGTGCAAGAGCCGAGTCATAAGCCCATATACCATATATGTCCAGATTTAGAGCTTTTGGATTGCTCTGCAGAGTCATGTTTTTGTATCGAATTGCAAAGTCGTCCAGCTCTTTTGTCTGTGGAATATAAGGCTTTACTCCTATTACTCCTAGCATGGATGCTAGGACAGAAGGATCCATTGAATTTAATTCGTTTGTGATGCTGTCTGTTATTATCCATGCGTAATCTTTACTCATCATTCCTAGTTGTGCTGCTTTGGCGAACAGGAGAGAACCGAGGCTGCTCAACATGTGCACGATGAATACTCTTGTTTGCATAGTCTTCAGCTTGGAAAGCTCTGCGACGATTTGCTCGTCTGTCGCTGTTGATGGGATGACACTCCTGTAAGGTACGCGCGCATTTACCTGCTCTAAGGCATCGGTTAAAAACGGTACAATCCCTTCTCCGAATTCGTTATCCTCGTAGATTGGCACAGCTTCTTTCCATCCAAAGGCTTGAATAATTGCAACGATGGGGTTTACTTGCGTAGAGTCGTTTAGAGTAGCCCGAACGAAATAAGGACTCCTCAGTGATGAAAGAGAAGGACTTGTGGCCGAGAAGGTAACTATAGGAACTTGAGCTTTCTGTCCAAGAGAAATAAGGAAATTAGCCTGTACCGAGTACATGGGACCGATGATGGCTTGCACTTCAACATTCTTCAGCAGGTCCAAACCTGCATTTCATGTGCAACATAACATTCATCATTTGATCCTTCATTTATTAGATAAAAAGCTATACGTTTTTATATTGAAATTAAGATGTAAAAAATCGATGACCGATTAGTGTATTTCTCATCTTGGGAAAAAAATACTCTAAATCTGGATTTCTCGTTAGGAATGAAAGTTGTCGACAGATGTCACATGGTGAAGGAAATAGTCGGTTTACAGTTTACCCTACGTAAAAAAGGACAAAATTATCCTTCAATATCGTACCTGCTGCAGCTGCACCAATTACGCCTTCTCTGGAGTCACGGTTGATGAGAACGAGCCTCGTTTTATAATGACCGTGTGTAGCGTAGAAATCAGAGAGCGCCATTGATGTGCAGTTGAATGCCATCTTTCCATACTCATCCATGTCTAGCACCACTCCTACTCTTACGGAGATGTTCTGTGCCGCTGCCATTTTTGTCGAGAAAATCACGGCACATAAATAAAAGAAGAGATACAAAATGGCATATCTGCAGGTTTTGATCTTCTCCATTTCTTTTTGCTAAATTTGGGGCTTTATTTATTATTATTATTAATTTTTTTCTTTTTTCTTTTTGTGATGATGATTTATTTGATTACTCAAAAAATATGCATATACAGGGCACTATGTTTTGGATGTTTGAATTTGAACTGTTACATCCAAAATGAGCTGTCCTCATTGTATTAATATATTGTATTTTGAAGTTTCTTAGGAGAGTTTAAGAGTTTACTTTTGTAAAGTCAACGAGCCATCCAACATTGGTTGCTGTTTTAAATTTTTATGAATGCTTGTTTTTAGAAGTTTTGACTATAATTATAAATCATTTATTCATTCTTGAGGTTTGACTTATTACAAAAGAATTCGGACTCGGTTGAAATTTTAAATATATACGAGGTAATTAGGGTTTATGAGATGCTACATTTGGTAAAAAATACTAGGTGAATTTGCATCATAAATTTATACAAATAACTATCCATTAAACACACAAACACATTGGTATGTGTGTTATTATGTTCAGATCAATGGTGCAGAATCATCCAAGAATCATCCAATGTATTTCACGGGTGACAAAACTGGAATCAAAGATTCATTATGTTTTAACAACTTTTGTGGTTGAATTTAACTTTCAAAGATTCATTGCTTTATAAATGTAACTGATTTGGCTCAAAATATTGAAAATATATTTTATTACAATTGCAAATATTTCAAACTAACTACGGCGAACAATATTGATTACAGATTTGGTGTAGTGATAAAAATAAATTGGAAAAATTACAGTTTTGACCCCTTAAGTTTGCATCGATTCCACATTTGGTTCCTCATGTTTACAAAAAAATAAACACATTTGGTCCCTCATGTTTCAATAATTAATATTTTTGATCATTTCCATCAATTTACCGTTAGTTTGTTAGTTAAGCAAGTCACGGAACACGCTTGATTCCGTTAGTTTTAACGAAAAATTGACGGAAATAACTAAAAGTGTTGAATTTTTGAAACATAAGGGACTAAATGTGTTTTTTATAAACATAAGGGACCAAATATGAAAAGAAAAAAACTATATTTTTCCCAAATAAATCATTATAAATAAGATGGTGAAACTGAGTTCAATTATGCTAATTCCAATGCGCCGGAAAAGAATCAATCAAGTTCGAGAATGGCAATGCAGCTGAAGAGTGTGGAGAGAATCAAACATTGACAGTTAACCTCGGAGTGCTTAGGAGAGAAGAAGAACGAGAGAATCGGAGTTGTTCGTCACAGAAAGGATTGGTAAGTTTTGCTTTGCGTTGTTGTTAATGTTTTGTTTGTGTTGGTAGATCTGTACGATGATGTAGGATTATGTGGATGCCTATTACATGTTTGTTGAAATGCCTACAAGAATATGAGCTTTTTGGAATCTATCTGCATCTCATATTACCTTATTTGCTTAACCTTCTTTTCTCGTACTAAGGTGAAGTATCTAGCTTTGTGATGCTTCCTTGACGACCCTCTATCGGAGTTCCCGTTATCTACATAATCAAATTTTTCGGTATTTTATCAATGCTAGTTTTGTTTATTAGCCCGAGCTTTTGAAGATATAGGCATTTAACATAAGCTAAAATGTAGACGAATCCAAATATAATTTGATGTGAAGGAATTGTGGTTAGAACTTTCCAAGGACATTAAAACATTTGACATTCCCAATAGAGAACTTAATCCCAAGACAATGTTTCCAGAAAAAAAGAATTTGTAAGGAAATTTGACACGAAACATTTGGAATCAGATTTTAAAAATTACACCACCACCTTTCTCAGTTAAGCGACGGGCATCAATCTTTCTTTGAGGTAAACGAATCGCAAGTGCCAACATTTATGTTCATCACTAGTTTTCATGCGGATCAACAAGCTCGATCTCTTGGCTGTTGTTTTCTTTCTTAGACAGGAAAATACGCAGCAATCTTAGCAATTTGGATGGAGCGTCCTCCCCTTTGACGACATCCCAATTGTCATAAAGGAATTTAAACACATAGTGCGTAAGGGCTCCAAATCCAACCGCTCCTACAGCTGAGAAGAGTACCATGAAGCTTTCTAGCTCAAGACTTTTTGATGAAAGCACAGTGTCAGAGTCTGAACATGTGGTCTTATCTCCGAACCATTTCCTCTCGATTTCCACCATCTTTCGGCCTTCTGTCACATTCAAAATTGCTCTTGAAACGTCAGGTACTAGAGGAGAACCTATTGGGAAGACCTGCAAAGAAGAAAAAGAGAGCCTTTAGAACGATTAAAGCGAAAAATAATATACATGCGTAGATATACTTCAAAGGAGGGTCCGTACAAAGCCAAAACCATCAGCCTTATACGTGGGTCCGACCATCATGTATTTTGAACAGTATTTTCCTCGAAACAACTTTATATATGGGATCTCATGAAAGGCGGCAGCTATTCCACCATTTCGACTCCCTTTGGAGAGAAGTTCGTCCATTTCCTCGGCTGAGTTGAATGGCCGAAGTCGCGACGCATCGATACCCATTTCTTTGAGTAGTCCGAAAACAAACGACGGATTCGAGTAGCCTACATATTCCTTATTTTTAATAAGCTCACTAACTTCGGTAACTGTTGGCTGCAGCTTCTGGACTGTTAACATGGATGTAAGACTGGCGGTATAGCTTTGGGTTAGTATAAGTACCAGAAAAAACCATATGATCAGCAGGGACCTGCCCCAGTTGCTTGCAACCTTCTCCTCTACCGAAAAATAAACGGCAGATGGTCAGAAAAAAAATTGTTAATTTTATCGCGTAACCGTAAATTAAGGAGATTTTAAAGTTTGGTATATAACATTTGGCGAAAAGGAATATGGTTTAAAAGATGAAAGGGGTCTTACTATGAGCAAATACCATGGTGGAGAAGGGAAACCAGGTTGGAATCACCCAACCTTTAGGCGGAGATGATTTGTCGCCTGGCCATACAATGGATCCAAGGTTGGATCTGGAAGTAGAATATTTATTTGTATTTGAACTTTCGAAGTTCAGTTCTTTGACAAGTCCATTCTCTTTTGTCCAATACCCTATGCTGCTAGCTCGAGGACCATCGATATTGACGATCTGATAAGGAGGTGCTTGGAGTTGGCCATCAACTAAGCGAAAGTTTCCAGCAAGGCCCGTAAATGTAACACTTGATAAAGCCTGAATCAGCTCTGGTCCACTTAATGATACTCCAAAGGCTTCAAGATCTGTAGAATTTCTTGACACATTTGCCTCTCGATATTCAGGATTTTCTGGCAGTGCTTCTTCTACTGCCATGGCTAGTGCAGTGGCCGAGTCATAAGCCCATAACCGATAAATGTCGACATCGGGAGTAGGAGCTTTTGGACGGCTCTGCCGAACCCTTTGCTTGTATCGAATTGCAAAGTCATCCAGCTCTTTGGTCTTTGGGACATAAGGTCTTACTCCTATTACTCCTAGCATGGATGCTATGACAGAAGGGTTCATTGAATTTAAATCGTTTGTGATGCTATCTGTTATTATCCATGCATAATCTTGACTCATCATTCCTATTTCTTTCGCCTTGGTGAACAGGCGAGAAGCAAGAGGGTTCAGCACGTGGACGACGAAAACTCTAGTTTGCATCGTCATCAGCTTGTAAAGCTCCGCAGCAATTTGATCATCCGTTGCTAATGGTGGAATGACACTTCTGTAAGGTACGCGCACATTTACCTTTTCCAGTGCATCAGTCAAAAATGGTAGAATCCCTTCCCCAAATTCATTATCCTCGTAAACGGGCACAACTTCTCTCCACCCAAACGCTTGAATGATTGCAACTATAGCGCCTACTTGTGAAGAGTCTTTTAGAGTAGCCCGGATGAAATAAGGACTCCGAAGTGATGAGAGAGAAGGACTTGTGGCCGAGAAGGTAACAATAGGAACTTGAGCTTTCTGTCCAAGAGAAATAAGGAAATTAGCCTGTATTGAGTACATGGGACCTATTATGGCTTGCACTTCAACATTCTTCAGAAGGTCCAGACCTGCATTTCATGTGCAAGACAACATTCATTAGTTGGTTTCGACAATCTCGGGTGTGCATATTTAATGTAGTTTTCCTAATAAATGGTAATGTTAACGACTATTTTAATGAAGAAGTTCCGGGTATAGAATTCTCATCTATGTTGGAATAATGCACTTTCTAGAATTATCCACGTGCATGTACGATGTATGATATGATAAATGAATAGGCAAATAAATGAATAATTAGATACATGATTATCTAGTATTCATGAACGTTACTTTTTTTTTTATGATACAGGTACTACTTGTGCCTGGACTAGTATAAATAGGTGTGGAGTTTGTACATGTAATTCAACAAGTTTTAGCTAGAGTAAAATATATAGGAGATACGTTCTCTTAAATATTTCCTTGTTAATCTTTTCCAAATATTTCCGCAAAATATCCAACAATTTATCGGAAAATTATTTATATATGTAGAAAGGCTTGCAAAAATTGAAGTGATAGAGTTTTTCTTTGTCATTTTTCTTCCTCCCTTTTTTTTCGAGAGTGTGTTGTTGTGTGCGTGTGTGTGTGTGTGTGTGTGTGTGTGTGTGTGTGTGTATTTTTAGGCAGAGTACCTGCTGCAGCTGCCCCAACGACATCGCCTTTGGAGTCCCGGTCGACAAGAACGAGCCTTGTGGTATAATGATCATGTGTGGCATAGAAGTCTGAGAGAGCCATCCTTATAACGTCCAGTGTCATCTTTCCATAGTCATCCATGTCTAGCACAAGCCCGACTCTTACAGGGATGACCTGCGCCTCTGCCGTTTTTGTCGAAAAATTCTTTAAACCGATGAACAAGTAAAAGAAGATATACAAAATGGGATTCCTGCAGGTAATTCTCTTCTCCATATCTATCTTTTGCTAAATTTTGCTGTTTGAGACTTGAGGGAATGATCGGTGTTCGGTTACCGAAGTATATATAATGTTTGAACTTTAACTATCACATCTACAGCTAAAACATATGATGTAGGACCCAAAACATGGTCTGTGTTATGTATAGAATAATATAGTTTTGCTGAAAAAAAAATGGAGTTTACTTTTGTGAAGTCAATCAACTATCCAACATGCATGCAACTTTTGATTAAAAAAAAGGGCTGATTATGTTGAAGTTTGTATCAAGGTTTGTCCTTAGCCTTAGGAGGTTTGATTAGAATAATTTTTTTGAGTTATTATGCTAATCAGCAATTACTACATTCAGTTAGTAGGTTTAAATTGACTCCTATTGAACATTAATTATTCAGGGTTAATTATAGTCAAAAAAAATTCTCAAGAATATTGTCTTTGCGGTCCAAATATACATTAAAAGATTTCGAGGGGTTATACTACACTACCCAAATATATATACATATATATATATATATATATATATATATATATATATATATATATATATATATATATATATAAAATACTATATAGTTTTTATAAACAATGGAAACAAAACAAACTTACAGAAGAAACTCCTCTTTGTTCGATGTTTTGAGGTGTATGAGTAAAATTGAAATTTAGATAATAATCATAATCATAAGAAGAAGGAATCTTCAATCCATGACGGAAGATGAGACACTATTATTAAAATTAACTAAATTAGTGTGTTTGAATTCAATTACATGAAGTAATGTGCGTTTTCGTATTTATGTTAAGTTCAATATTCTCATTGATTTCGACATGTTAGTCTTGGGGTACTCTTATTATGTATTTAGTATTTACGAATAAATTTCTAACCGAAAGTGCTGTTTTACATTGGAAATGAAATTAGAATTGAGGTCTCATGTGGAACTAAATTTATAAGTTACATAGCTACAAGATATCATCTCACCGTTATCTGACTTGAGACGAAAGACAAGTTTCCGCACTTGGTTAACATGTTGATGGCAAATGCTCGTTTTGATTCGGGTTAACAAGTTCGATTTCTTGCTGTATAGCTTCAAAATCTACGTTCCGCGCATCTGGGCTCGAGAAATCAGGACTTGGTGGGCCGTTAGTGAACGGAGAGGCCACTGAAAAAGTCGACGGACTAAATTGAAAATCATGTTCGTTGGATGATTCTGCTGCTCTCTTCATGCAATCACCTCCACAAACACTCTCCCTATCTCTATTTTCCATGTTCTTAAAAGTATGAGAGCTGAGATCTCTGTTCTTGAACCTTTGAAGCAAGTCGTTCATCTTGGTCCATATAGTCAACTCGTGACCGGACCGGTCAACAACATGCCAATTTTCGCGTAGGAATTTAATCGCGTAGATTATTAAAGCTGAAGCTGCAGCAATTCCCACTATCAAGAACAGCCCCCAAAAGCTCTCTAAACCGATACTGTTGGACGAAAACAAAGTACTAGAATCTGGACATTTGGTTCTATCTCCAAACCATTTTTTCTCGATATCGATCATTTTTTTACTCTCTGTGACATTTAATATCCCTCTTGATACATCAGGTACTAGCGGAGAACCTATCGGAAAGACCTGCAGATAGATATATACGCGTAAGCATTTTATAGATGAAGAGAAGGAACGAGAGCTAAAGGAGGGGGTGACACGTACGAAGCCAAAACCGTCGGTTTTATAGGTGGGACCGACCATGGTGTATTTTGAGCAGTACTTGGCAAGAAACAGCTTCATATACGGGATCTCATCAAAAGCTGCAGCTATGCCACCGTTTCGACTTCCTTTGGAGAAGAGTTCGTCGAGTTCCTCTGTTGAGTTGAATGCCAGAAGCCTGGTTTCATCGAACTTCATGTTTTTAAGGAGACCGAAAACAAACGATCCCATTTGGTAGCCAATGTACTCATTGTTTTTAATGAGCTCGGTGACATCTGTAACGGTTGGCTGCAGCTGCTGAACCGTCAGCATCGAGGTAAGACTAGCGGTGTAGCTTTGTGTTAGTATAAGGACAACTAGAAACCATATAATCAGCACAAATCGAGACAAATTGCTTATCACTCTCTCCTCTACAAAAAAGAAGTGATTTTCAGTATAAGATATGTGCATTATAATTGCTTGAGTGAATTTAGAATTACAAGATCTTACTGTGGGCGAAGACCATGGTCGAGAAGCCGAACCAGAATACCATGCCTACTTGATGCCAAAAGGGACCCCTGAAATCTTCGTTGATACGGTGCTCAAGAACCCATATAAGAAACCCCACGAAGACAAACGAGCAAAAGCTCGTCAGCCAAAGCTGCCAGGTCAGTGGCTTTAGAAACGCCCATGCATTTTTGCTCTTATCGTCCTTGATCGGTACGACCATCGAAACACCAGACTCTGTATAAGGCAGGGTGAAGTCGACGTACTGCGACCTGTTTGCTACAATAGTTACGTCTCCAACCGCCGCATCGAAGTTCTGTCCATTTTCAATCAATCAGAAACGAAAAGGTTAGTATCCATTTTTTATATTTTTTTCTTTTCGTTTTTACGAAATGCAAAACACTTACTCCAAGGTACACTTGATAGGCCAATTCATTGTAACTGCCAGCTGTCTTGTGGTCGGACGTAGCGAAAGGAACGTATTCATACGGTACGCCATACGGTAGAGCTTCCATTACTGTATCGAAAACATCTATGCAGTATCCTCCCGCTTCTGGAATATTGTTTGGATTCCAAGTGACATGAACAAACTCGGAGAAACCATCTTTTACGGGTACTCCTATCTTTAAAATTTTCCCGTTTGTAGGAACCACCCAACCTTTAGGTGGAGATGTTTTATCCCCTGGCCAAATGATGGATCCAATATTTGACTTTGAAGTTGAGTAGTTACTTGTGTTAGCGTTCGTGAAATTTAGATCTCGAACAATTCCATTCTCTTTCGTCCAGTATCCGACCACACGAGCACCGGGTCCCACCATGTTGACTATCTCATAAGGAGGTGATTGTAGTTGACCATCGACTAGTTTGAAATCTCCGGAAATACCTCTGAATGAAGTGTTGGATAAAGCCTGAATGAGCTCTTTGCCAGTGCTCGAGATACCAAATGTTTCAAGATCCGTAGAATTTCGAGAAATGTTCGTCTTTAAAAATGTCGAATTTACCCCCACTTGTGCTTTTTCCACAGCCAGTGCTAGTGAAATAGCTGAATCGTAGGCCCATAGTCCAAACATGTTCAAATCGTTCCGTTGAATCTTTTTCCTGTACCTCGTTTTGAAGTTATCGAACTCTTCTGTTTTTGGAATAAAGGGTTGTACTCCTATTACTCCAGTCATGGAGTTCATCACAGAAAGTTCGATCGAATCCAACTCGTACGTCATGCCATCGGTTATTATCCATGCATAGTCTCCACTCATCATTCCTAGCTTTTCAGCTTTGGCAAAGAGGCGGGCCCCTAGATGAGTCAGCATGTGGACAACGAAGACTCGTGTCTGCATCGTCATCAGCTTGTACAGCTCAGCAACGATCTGATCGTCTGTTGCTAATGGTGGGACCACGCTTCTGTAAGGCACGCGCGCGTTGACTTTTTCTAAGGCATCGGTTAAAAATGGTATAATCCCTTCTCCGAATTCGTTGTCTACATAAATGGGGACCACTTCTCTCCATCCAAAGGCTCGGATTATCGCAGCTATGGAGCCTACTTGTGAGGAGTCGTCGAGGGCGGCACGAATGAAGTAGGGGCTTCGGATTGATGCGAGAGAAGGGCTTGTGGCGGAAAAGGTAATTATCGGGACTTGGGATTTTTCTCCGAGGTTTATCATGAAATTTGCCTGCGCTGAGGATAAGGGGCCTATGATGGCTTGAACTTCGACATTCTTGATTAGGTCGAGAGCTGCAAATTTTTTTGTGTGCAACAAAACATTTTAACACAATTTTTTTTTTTATGTGTAGGAACATAGATGAATAGTTGTAGATATAATCATATATGGTGTATCTATTTTCGGCAAGTTTTAGAATTTTCATGTCCCGATCGCCGATGCAATTCTTGAAAATTGAAGGCAATGATGTTTGGAAGCGTTTTGAAACTTATTTTGATTTCATTTTGGGGAAATATGTTTTGGGGGAAGAATTTGAGAATGAAAGTAATGTTTGTTTATATTTTGGAAGGAGACAAAATACACTGTAGCAGTCACGTCATGTTTAAAAGTGTTAGAAAAAGGTATTTTAGAAGAAAAAAATTAAAAGATAAAGTGTTATTTATTTGTTTTTTAGTGAAGACATTTTTTATCGTAGCAGTCAAATCATTTTACTGTAGCATTTGAGATTATTTTGAGAAAATTATTTGAGAAGTGTAATAAATACAAATTTGTTTTGGGAAATCAATAAAAACAAAATGAAAACATTACCAAACATTGCCGAAGTTTTTCGGGGGTTCAAGTTTTCTTCAATAACAGATTACACTATAATACATATATGGATAGTTTATAGTTTTTATTGCCAAAAAAATTATGTACAACTACCACTAATTGTTTAAGCAAATTGGCCTGTGAGGAACACGAAACTCTGTCAGACTGTGAAAGTCAACATTCTCCGAACAAATATGATATTATTGGGAAAAATCAGTATTGAAAAAGTCAAACATATCTAAGTGTCAGTTTGCTTGTGCAAAGCTGTCTTGTGAGAGACATGATTAGAAGACTTGGTTTTAACTTAAGTTCCAATGAAGAAGCAAAGCTTCGTCACGCGGTTCTTTAGCTGATGTTATAGTTTACTTTTCCTTGTAAGAAGTTGACTTAAGCATGGATGGATGCAGCAGCTCAAAAGGGTTGACTATTTTGAAAAAAAAAATTAAAAAAAAAAAAAAAAAAGAAAAAGAAAATTGTTGGCTATTGAATCCAAAAGATCCATCGTTATTCATGTCAAAAAAATCTTGATTTCAACATATATATATATACATGTGTGTGTGTGTGTGTGTGTGTGTGTAGAGTGACGGAACTAAAGAGCCGGAGCAAGACGGTGAACACGAAAACGAAGAAAGTAAGAATTCGATTATCAAATCATCTCTCGGCCCTTAAATGAAATAGTAGTTTCTAACATAGTACATACATATAAATGTATGTTCTGTGTTTGTGTGTGTGTGTGTGTGTGTGAGAGAGAGAGAGAGAGAGAGAGAGAGAGAGAGAGAGAGAGAGAGAGAGAGAGAGAGAGAGTATAGTACCGGCAGCAGCTGCAGCAACAACATCTCTGTCGGAATCCCGAGTGTGAAGAACGAGCCTAGTCTTGTAATAATCATGCGAGGCGTAAAAATCGGACAGTGCCATCGAGATACAGTTGATCCCCATCTCTCCGACATATATATCCATGTCCACCACCACGCCGATTTTTACAGGGATCGGTGTTTCTTGTGCTTCGACGACGGTCAAATGTTCTAGAGGGAGAAAGAGAATTAAGAGAGAGAAAATAGAAAGGCTGATAGTTTTCTTCCCCATTTTGTGATTGATCATTGTTTCGGCACACGAAACCAGCCTATATATATAGTTCAGCATTTACATTTCTGAAATATTACATCCACAAGTTGACGTTACAGAAGAACCATTTTTATTCTATTCTATTTTATTTATTTATTTATTATTTTATTTATATTAATAATAATAATTAACAATAAACAGCCTATATATTTGATATATTGCAATAGATACTCCACTTATCTTGAATATAATCATATATACTTACTTACCTAATGATTGGTTAGTTATTTGGTTGGTAAAGTCAATTACATTGTTTCAGAGCTATGTTCAAATTCGTCCTTATTAGATACATTAATTATATTTGGTTGGAGACTATGTTCAAATTCATCTTTCCAACAGCTCATTGGTCAGCTCGTCACCTAGTCCTTTCATTTCTTCATACGCGACTTGAATCATAGCCAACGTTCGTCTTGCGCGAACTCTTTGTTGCTAAACCATCATTTCTTGGACCCTCTTAGCTTAAAGGCCCATCTTTGTTAGTTCGGCTCGAGGCTATCAAATTGGTCCCCATAAGAGCTTATAAACTGTTTTTTACTCGTTGTAAGAGCTTATAAGCGATTTTTACTTATTATAAGATCTTATAAGTTTAGCCAAATATTTTTTATGCGATCAAACATGAATGTGCTTATAAAGATAAAAAAAAATTTTAAAAATTTTTTATAATAGAAACAAGAATAATTTGTTGATTAGGGTCCACAATAATTAGTTAATTGACCCGTTTAATAATTAATATGCATATATACATTTCAAGTTACTCCTTTGGGTTTACCTTGACCATTTCAAACTTGACTATACAAAAACGATGTGTGTCTTCAAAAATCAAAATTCTTAGGGACAACTGTGGAAAATAATAATAATAAATAAATAAAATTTTATTGTAACAATTGTTTTATATATAAGGCAAGGATATTTAGAAATCCGTAAACCAATTAATTGATAGCGAAAGCATTTGAGGGGCTGTTTACTCGATCTTTATACGATGCACGAGATCAAAAAAAGGAAGAAAATTTAAATATATGATAATTAAATGTTATTAAAAATCAAATCATCAGAGGAAAAAAATGGAAAATAGGAGACGAGAAAATAATTATTTTCACTATTTAAAAATATATAAATACGTCATTAGGATTTCTTAGAATTCGGTAGTTTCTACTTTTATATATTAAAAGCAATCATTATTTTTTATATTTACAGCTAGGATACTGGAATCTAATGGGTAGTCCAATTTTATTAAAATAATATTCAAGTCCAATTATATATTTGATAGAAATTGACTTTGAATTATTATTTTATTTTATTTTTTGGAGTGTAGTAGAATTATACACGTCCACAAAGAAATTGCATAGTTGCAAATATCTTGCACTCATTTCTTAATCGCTAGTCCTTAGTTGTAGCCTAGTAGGCTTCGCATAGAATATATGTAGTCAAAGATAAATATGTAGAGTGATGTTTGAAATTACGTATACACAATTGAATATATATATTCACATAAGCAATTTTATATTTATTATTTTTTAATTAATTTGCTTATGGTATCTTTTCTTGACTATGATTGAATATGGAAGTTAGATGTTACACCCATCTGATTGTTAATCGTAGATGAAGTTAAATAATTGTTCATTAATTAAGCACATATATATATATATCAGTATGTCAGTGTTTCGGGGTTTTGCAGAACTTACATCTGGTATTATACAGTTATTTATGCAGATCGACAATTTAATACGACATAGTATATTTCACCACGTATAACATATCATAAACCATTAAACCATTTATATATATATGTGTGATTTTATGTATAGATCTACGATTAACACTACTAACCAAGTATAAATAACATTTAATTTGTAACATCTAATTAATATAACTCCTCAATATGACTATATTGACTGGTTTGCCCTAATTGATGCATGCACTAACAAAAGAATATTCGTCTGCTGATGTGGAGTCATGTAATTTCTTACAAGTCAAGAACAAACTATATATTTCATCACCTTTAGATATTATAAAATTTGTTTCCAATTATTTCATCACCTAATTTAGATATTTCATGTTTATTTTTCTTCCATATTCATCAATTTTCTTACGTAAGGGTTTAGATTTTCCTACTCTAACCAACTTAAATAAACTCAAACTAACTAATAAATATTTAGTAGATACAAAAATGTGTCTAAACATGAAGCAACATTATAGTTTCATATTAACTTCATTAATTATGTCCAATAACATATGAAATATTTGTACATTATAATATATTAATGCAATGATGTTGTGGAGTGTAAAAATGTGGAATTGACAAATAAAAATATATATTAAGTTATATTAAGTTTTGTATAACTGTTATTAATTTTATGAAGCTAATTAATTTTACAAAAAAAAATATACATTTAAGTCCTAGAAATTAATTTCGTTATTACGTGTGAATTAAAATTCTCTTCGAACGCCTACAAAACTAGATTTTCAAATTTTATTACTTTTTCAATAAATTAAAGTCAAATTATAATTTACGACTACCATTTATAATTGCGATACCTATAATATTGTCCGCAGATAAACAAAAAAGTGTAATACTTTCCATAAATTAAAAATAGCCAAACGTTTTATTATCATTCATCGGCAAAATCTCGTGATTTGATTATCGATTCAATATTACAATCATTGCACTTCCTATATGAGAAAAATAGACGCGTGCCAGTTTCCAAAACAAACGAACCACGACCTCTATAAATACGACGCATGCCCGTTCATAGTTAAATCAGCAATACAAGAATACAGAAGAGCACAGTTGCATATAATATATATCTCACTAAACGTATATTCATAGACTTCCTTCAAAGTGTTCAATTAGCCTTTTCTTTGTCAAAATAATGAGTTATCAAACTAGCATATATGGTTATGCAATGTTGATGCTATTGCAATTTTTTCTCCATCACCGGTAAGTTTATTGCTTTTCTTTTTTTTTATTTTTTATTTCTATTTTTATCCATTTGTTTCGATTCGATTAATAATTATTCTATTCATAATTGGTAACTTGAAGATTTAAATTTTATAAATTGGCACATCAAATATATATATATATATATATATATATATATATATATATATATATATATATATATATATATATATATATATATATATATATATATAAATATATATATATATCTTTGTGTTTATGCGGTGCGCGAGTGATTATATGAAAATAGAGACTAGACTCTAGACTCTAGATTATCAAATTAGATACATGCATAATCATGCAGTTTACTATAAATGGACGTAGAATGCCATAATTCAAAATCTGATTGTCAAATCCTACACTCAGGATGGCTTTTAAATAAAATGTTAAATTATCGTTACCAAATATAAAGAAATTATAAATATCAAAATCCAAATCAGATTAAATCATATCTCACACAATTTCACTATAAATACCCCACAAACAAACGTAGATCATACACACACAGTACACACAAAGAGCAAAGTTTCATTTCAATTCATATATAGAATAATAATTATCTGCAACTTAATTCTAACTTTCTGTTGAACAATGGCGGGCAGGCAAACAAGGGGGCGACAGAGAATCCCGATCAGGCTGATCGAAAACCAGGACGATCTGTACGCCACCTTCTCGAAGCGGCGATTGGGGCTTTATAAGAAGGCAAGCGAGCTGAGCACGCTTTGTGGTGTGGACATTGGTATAATTATCTTCTCCCCTACCGACAACCCTTTCTCCTTCTTCCATCCGTCGATGGAATCGGTCATCGACCGATTTCGGAACCCCAACCAGCCCCTCAGCGACTACGCGCGGGTGGTTGAGGCTCACACACGCGCCCGGATCGATAACCTGAACCGGCGCCTGGACGAGATCCATGAGGAGAAGGACCGCCTCAAGGAGAGGGAGAAGGAGCTCGACGAGATCGACCGGAATCGGCCCAAGGGGTGGTGGGAGGATACCCCGATCGAGAGCCTCTCGCCGGAGCAGGTCCTGGAATGGAAGGCGTGGTTTCGCGCCTTCAAGGTCAAAATCCAGAACCGGATCTCGGAGCTCAACAATGGAGCTTCGACTTCCGGCGCCGCCGCCGCCGCCGCGGCGGATGAGGCGGCAGCGGCGGCGCCGCCTCCGACTGGAGGCGAGATAGTTCCGGGCATGTTTGCTCAGAACTTCGACTTCCCTCCGGGGCCGTCGTCGTCTACTTACTCCCCGGTGGCATTCGGGGATCACCAGTTTGCCACCACACAGTACTTTGATGCGCCGCCGTACGCTTCGGGTGGTGCGAGTGGAAGCGGCAGCGGCGGCGGCGGAGGAGGACAGTACTTTGTTACTCAGGCGGGTGAGGGGCCGTCTGGTAGTGGCAGCGGGCAGTTTTCTGTCCCGTATAATTTTGGTGCTCCTCCATTTGGGGCGGAGGTTCCGTCGGCGTCGGCGGCGGGGGCGGCTGGAGGAAGTGGCGGTGGTGGCCAGTTTCCTCCGATGCAGTACAATTATTTTCCACCACCGCCGCAACAACCGGATCATGATAACCAGAATCAGGATCCGACATCAGCTACTGTTGGAGAATATTCCATACAGTATAATTATATTCCCCGGTGGGGGCAGGATCCGTCTGCTGGTGGAGGAGCCGGTCCTTCCCACCGTGGGAAAATTTAAGTTTTTTTTTTTTAAATAAAATTTATTTTGTTGTATTTGATTTGTAGACAATGGTTTGTTTGCATTAATTAATGCATGGTTTTATTGTTGTTATTAGTTACTTTTTCTTAAGGTACAAATAACTATTTGTATTATTTAGGGTAACTTCCAACCACCCCTGATGTAGGTTAAATTACAAAAGAACCCATCATGTTTGGATAATTGCATCTATTCCCTCAATTCTGAATTTTCTTACATGTCCACCCTTCTGGGGTACAATTCAACATAATCTTCTAAATTCCGTGGAATATTCTCTAGTTTGTACATGTTTTGTGCAAAAATGCAGTTTCTGATGCACGACAATCTGATATATACAAACCAAAAAACACATATATTGATCATCTTGCTTCAAAATGTGGAGCTCAAATGGGATAAAATGATACAAAATTGAGAATATTCCATATTATCAACAAGATTCCACTAAATTTGACACCGTAAGGACGGACGTGTAAGAAGATTTATAATTGAGAGGTGATTGTAATTACAAGAGAAATTTTTGTAATTAGACATTATCTCAGGGGTTTCTCGTAATTAACCCTTTAGGCTTTTTCAAACTAATAAAAGGGTAAAACGGACGTACACATTTTCTGTAAATTTAAATAGTCAAACAATGGTCAGAGGGGAACTTTCGTAAATACCATAAGCATTACTGGAAATTTGATAGAAATCTTACAAATACCAGTTTATCAATAGGTTTTCTTCCTCACGACCCCAATAAAACAAATAACTTCATTATCTCATTAATCAGTTTCACATCTCCCTTATAATATCCTCTTCAACAGTTAGATTTGTTAAAAAAAACAACTCCAATTAAAACTCATTCCTCCAGAAGAATTCAACAAACATCAATATGAACAAAAAACAAAAACAAAAAAAAAAAAAAAAAGAAACAAGAATCATATTGATTTAATTTAAATTGGCAGAACCAATTTAGTAACTAATAAACAGAAGAACCTAATCTCTTCGTAGAAATCATGAACCGAAATCAAACAAAATCAAAAAGGTTAGAGAACAAGAGGTAAGAAAATACAACTACTGAAATTACTATAAGAAAGTGAATCCGGTGATGGATTTATGGATTGTACCTAACACAAAAGAAATTAAAATAAAAATAAAAATGCTACACTTGTTTCCAGATCGAGCCCAAAAATAAAAAGCAACATCAACCAGTCTCGAGTAGAAGTGTTATGTCGTGACGATGTGTTTACAAGCGTCATATAATGTATCTTTAGACAATTAAAAAATAGTAATTGACCGTGCTCTTTCAATAAAAGTAACACCAATGCAAAGCATCATACACCATACGGAGACAATCCAAACGCTCGTACGCTTGTTGGAATTTCTAATGTTATATCCACAAATGCAATTTCTCTAAATCATAACTACGTCCACTAAATGCGCAATGCATTCTGCTAATTTCTCTCCTAAGAAAAGCACAAGTGCATATATGCATTCATCATCAGAAAATTACGAAGCATATATAACAACTTAATTAAGAAAAAGAGAAGAAAAAAAAATCAAAATTAATTACCTGTAGCAGCTAAATAGTAAAATCAACATGCGTTACGTCAAGACCTTTATATGAATAGTGAAGACTTGCGCTGAAATTTTCGGCATCCTCGTCATAATCATAATCAGCATCATTGGGCTTGGCGGTAAACGTCAAAGACACTATAAATCCATTGACTGCAACTGAGGTTGCTTCGATTACTTCCACCACACTGTATTCGACGCCCTACACACACACACACACACATATATACCAAAAGGAAACCACTTAATAATAATAATCATGATTCATGACGCAATTAAACATTTTAAAAAAAAATTAAAACTTGAATTACTTGTCTCTGGTTGAACACATCAATTGCTGCTTGGGCATAATCTTTGGCCTTTTGCACATCTTCTGGATCGTAGGAATCGTGAGAATCTCGGCGATACATGACGTTTAGAGTTCCACATAGACGATAGAGATCGGGCCGGAGCTTCCTCGCCAGAGCATACTTCTCTTTAGCTTTCTGTATCTTCTTCTTTTCCAATTCCAGCTCCTCTAATGCTTCCTTCATGAATTTCGCATTCTTTTCCTCTTCCGATTTCTTTATCGATTCCATTTCCTCCATCTCCTCTGTTTCCTCCTGCAATCTGTTCATCTGTCGGACTATTTTTTTTATTCGTAGCTTTTGATCCGCCGCTTTCTCCTCTTGCAATTTCTTCACGTGTCTCAGTATCTTGTTCACGCGCTTCTCCATTGATGGATTCGATGTCTTCATCTCCCTCTCTCTCTCTCTCTCCGATCTGTAACCCTAATCGTTTTTCCCCTTTGTTGGTTTCTTATATTTAATCATAAAAGTGGTTTAATGGGCTCGATTTTGAGAGTGGGTTGGTTGGGCTATGACAGATTTAATTTTGGGTAAATTACGATAAACCCCCTTAAGTAAGACCTAATTACGAAAATTCCCCTCTGACCATTGTTTGACTATTTAAATTTACAGAAAATGTGTTTGTCCGTTTTACCCTTTTATTAGTTTGAAAAAGCCTAAAGGGTTAATTACGAGAAACCCCTGAGATAATGTCTAATTACAAGAGAAATTTTTTCGTAATTTGATCATACCTTAGAGGTGGTTATAATTTAACCTATTATTTATGTTCTCACAGTTTAACCAAAAGAAATGCTACTTGAGCAAAACTACCGTCTTCAATTTTAATAATATTCCCAATTATCGATTTTAATAATATTCATTTGTTTTATCTTTTTTAGAAGTGACGATATGTTCGACATTCATTTATTACGATAACTCATAACATTTGATTAAAATTTGCATTTTGACTGGACACTTGTTATCTAAAAAAGTTCCTGTATTTTTTATGAAATAATAATAATTAATTTATCAATTAATTAAAATTTGTCCAGATTTCATTTAATTTATATGAGTTTAATTGTATATAAACATTTGAAAAGCATGTATTCGGCATTGAAAAAAACCAAATTATGAACGTCAATGGATATCTAAGAATGTCTAAGTAGCCGAACAATCAAACAACAATCTCCGGTAATTAATTTGACCGATATACGATAATGTATATAGCAAAATTCTAAGTACACCATTACGAAAAAAATGCAATACACGAGTCTAATCACAATCTACTAAATTCACTCGACTCCCCATCACAAAACATTCGAAATAGCCAGTAATTTGACTTCGATGAGAATTAATGTCGATCGAGATTACAAAAGCAACTTAACGAAACCTTCAAACACGGCATTGTGTGTTTTACTCGTCTCTTGGAGGGGAATCTAAACCAGCAGATGGAGTGTCGGCAAAGTATTCTTGATGTTTGACATTCACACCATACTGCAAAATGAACAAGTTAATTTGATGTAGATCGATCGAGTCCTTAAGGATTTAAAGATTCATTGTCTTCCTACTATCAGTGTGAATTTACTCATAACTTTTTGTATTTCTTGTGAATGTTATTTAACTTTGTAGAATGATTATAAAATCAAATTCACACTATAAAAAAGAATGTTACAGGACTTGGTAAAATAAAATAAAATAAATTGTGTGCTTACCGAAGCTATATTTTCACTACAGGTGCTAGTATAAAATGGTCCAAGCGGATAGCATTCACTCGTATGGGACAATGACACAAGAATGGTGAATGTATAAATTACTCCATTGTTCATAAATTTACGACTCATTGATCCAGCTCTTATTGTTGAATTTAATAGAAACTCTTTCGTTTTTCTGATAGGCTAATAGTGCTAAATATGGTGCTCCACGAGCTGTATTTCCAAGCATTGTTGGACGCTTACATCACACAGGTGTGATGGTGAGTATGGCATTTTAACACTGGGCGATTAGCACTTTGAAATTTGTTGAGAGAATTGCTACGATAGACCTTGGAGTAGCCCAGTCTAATAAAGAAACTAGTAAATGATTGCTAGTGATAGTATTGAGTAAGTTTTATCTAAATTCTGTTTTTTTTTTTTTTTTTTTTTTTTTTTTTTCGCGTAAGTTTCTTATTTTACCTGGATTCGTTTATGCCTTAACCTTTATTCTTAATGTGGCAGAGATACAAATTTGCTGTTCTGTAGGAATTTTATAATTTATTTTATTGTTACTAAGTAATGTGTATTTTTGTGCAGATAGGTTGCTCTGGATGATGAATTTTATTGTTGATGCACTCAAGCATACGATGGAGCTAAATCAAGCATTTTGAATTTTTGGTGTAAGAATGTAAGAATTATTAGTTAAATATCATATTCACTACATTTTTCTAGAAAACTCGGGCATAGTTGTAGGTATAGTTTTCGGTACAAAAGTTGTACCATAACAAGATACTGGAATTGATTGTAATATTTGTAAACTTTGTGACCAGATGCAATTGAAATTCCTATTTCCATAGTTATCGTAATTGTTTTTTTGGGTTATATGTTTTATACTTTTATTTATTCAATTTAGTAATAATTATTTTAAATAGATTTTTATGGAATATTTATTCAATAAATATATAAGAACATTTATATATTTCAGCGGCATATACAAATGTCACAAATTTGATGCAAGTGTCACAACAAGTTATTGACCAAAAAATAGTAACATCTTTACAGGACGAATGTAAACGCCTCAACATATTATATCGGGACACATATAATTGTCTTAAAAAGAGCAATTCTATAGGGACATATATAAGTGTCCCACAAGCTATTGCG